>JAHWFP010089506.1:0-13152 GCA_023313725.1 Lithobius niger
AGACCTACAACTATGTGAATAAAATCAGGAGATCCTACATACTCGATGAAGATGGAGTACTGTACTACATCGATTCACTAGCACCAGCAAGAGGACATCCGGAAAACGTATGGAGAATCTATGTGCCAAAGACGTTACGCCATACGTTCCACAGGAACTGCCATGACCATAAACAGGCAGGACAAAGATATTGCAAAAACTGAGTGGAGTGCCACACTGGTCACACATGTTCTCAGACTGTAAGGCATACATAAGGTTATCTCATGTGTGTCAGATTGTATAGCCGTCTCAACAGCAGCGCATAGGGAACATGCAACCAGTCATCTCAGCATCTCCATTTGACATGATGGAAATCGTCTTCGTCGGACCAATCCCTGCCACGACACATCAACACAAGTTTATAATGACCATCATGGACTATTTTGCAAAGTTTGTATGGCAAATTCCCACCACAGCAGTGACAGAAAAATTCAAACAAGAAATCCTGGGTGAACATGGACCACCAACCAGCCATCCTAGTCTCGGACAATGGAGCAGCTTTCATTTCTAAACTATTCACTAATCTACTGGAGCAAACGGGAGCAAAACACCACAGAACAACCGCACACCATCTGCAGTCTAATGCAACTTAAAGAGTGCATCACACCATGAAAGGCTGCCTCAGAGCGTTCCTTCAGGATCACGACACAACCTAGGGACCAATACTCCAGCATGTGATTAGTACCTCGCCACGCATCAGCACAGGTGAAACGCCTTATTAATGCACCTGCGAGACCCAGAAGTCCCACTGAAAGTAATGAGTCTACCGGACACAACAACTGGTATGACGACATAAGAGCATGCAGAAACCATGAGGAAAGTCACAGAGAAAACCTACCATCTTGGCAGAGGCGGGAAGAAGCACAAAAGTCTCTTATGACCAGAAGCATCGGAAGACAGACTTCAAAGTGGGCGAAATAGTGAAAGTCAAAGTCCGGAACCATGTGCTATCAAACGCAGAAAAGGGAATAGCGAAAAAACTGGAACCCGTCTTCAGAGTACCATACCGTATTCAAGAAAAACGGAGCCCATTGACCTAACGCATCACTTCCATCCAAGATGTAACCGACACAAAAACCATCAACGCCAAAGAGCTAAACCATACTGGGACCCGGTCACCATGGACCAAAAGTTCATGCAGCCACGAAATTCAACCGGAGGAGACAGTCAGGAGATCACGGCAAGAGGAGGAGAAGGCACATAACCCACTGCTTTTCCGGACAACGAATATGATCTTGAGGAATTAGGTGCAGAAGATGACAACTCCCGCACCACGAGCTCAGCACCACAATCGGATCATGCCAATCGGAAAATGGACAATTTCTTGATGACGTAATACTTGAATGCCCCTGAACGACCTCGTCAATATATGGTGGCGGGCACCACATGACTGCCCTTGAATCCCTGGTGATCAACAGATTCACGAGAAAGCAAGTCCCTCTCATGAACATCACTAGAGCCAACCTGGACTGCATTGAGCAGATGGTGCACCCTAATGTTACATCCAGACTGGACAAGAAGTGGAATATAGATCAGATGTTGAAAAGGCAGCTTGTTGTTTAAACTCAGAGAAGACATGGAGTAAACGACTTTTCATGTATTTTGTGGAGGGTTCTTCTGATGAAGGTAACCGAAAATTCAAGTGGATCTAAAATGGAACTGGTGTTTCTTACTATCTGTAAAATACTAACCTCTAGTATGTGCTAAAATCGTTTTCGATTTGCTTTTCTACCCAATTTTTTAAACCCCTTAAAAGTTTAAAACACCTGCAACCCTTGCAACGCAATGAGGTTAGCCTGTTAGCCTATCTGCCACTTGGTGCACAACAATCGTTGCCTCCAACAAGCCAGCGCCAGCCCAACAATGACACTTCGTTTTCGGGTACGGAACAGTGCAGACGTGTGGTTTTTGCTCTGCTCTCTTTTTGCTTTGCGTTTGTATTCCCTGCCCGAAATTTTAAAAATGACAATAATAAACTGCGTTGTATGTTGGAGTCGGGAGATTTTCCTGTGTGTTTGTGCAAAAAGACCCCTCTGGATATTCACCCTGCCTGTCGCAGGTGTAGGCCTTGTAATTTTTCTGAATCCAAATGTGGTTTGTGTGATTTTATGGACACAAAAGTGGTGAAGAAGGTGCTGCATACTTGGAAGAAATCTGTCCAGCGTCGAGTGCATCTTGCAAAAAAGGTGCTGTTGGAGTCTGCTTTTGGATCTTTAACTCCTCTTGAGCGTCGTTTAGAATTTTTAAGCACTGACATTTATGCCCCACTTGTGTTTTTGTCGGACGAATCGGTTGCGGCTCATCTGGGCCATGATGTTGTGAACGCGTCGGTTAGGCCTAATGTGAATGCAACCGAGGTTATTTCGTCATGGGCGGTTGCGTCTTCCCTGCTGGCCCGGTCGCTCCCTGGAAATTTGGAATTGATCGTGGTTGCTGTGCGAGAAGCAGGTAAAAAAAAAGGACTTGTTGCGTGAGGAATTAGCGGCCGAACAACGCAAAGCTTATGCCGATGGTTTCGCCTTGCTGCGGGAGAAGATGGCGGCGTTTTTCGCACTGGCAACACTCGCCAATCGCGCCGTCGTGTGCTGGACAGGTGCTGCCATCTACTGCTGTCGTGGAGGAGGAGCGTTGTAGTTATGAAACTGAAACTGTTGTTGCAGGAAAGCTGCCTGTGGTGAGTAAATTGAATGAGGTTGTTGGCATAGGGTCTGTGGCTGCACAACGGCAGACGGTCGTGTCTAAACCGGAGCTGTTAGTGCTGGGTAATGTTGCAAAGGCGGATGTGCGATTGAAATGCAACAAAACTGTGAACTCCAAGGAGGGAGTTAACCCAAAAATGTCTCGTGGCGGAGAAAACGCCAAAAAAACGAATCTTAGCCACTAAATGTAGTTCCTATAGTCGGGAAAAGACCCACACTCGGAGCGTGGCGACCACCACAAAGCTCCGAGTGATGCACCAAGTCTGATAGGCGCCGAAAAACGCCGTACTCAGACTTCAACAGATCCTCATCGGCGGCGTCATGCTGTCGGACTGCACGGGGTGCAGAATGATGATACACGATCTCGCAGCGTTCGTGTATCGCCAATCGGCAAACGCCATTCCCCATTCCCCAATTGCCAATCGCCACTCGCCAATCGCATGAGACTGTTGGCACAGGGTCTATGGCTGCACTACAGCAGACAGTCGTGTCTGAATCGGAGCTGTTAGTACGGGGCAATGTTGCAAAGAGAGTTGAGTGAAGGAAATGCAACAGAAATGAAAACTCCAAGGAGGGAGTTAGCCCCAAAAAGTCTCGTGGCAGTGGAAACGCTAAAAAAAAAAACGAGTCTCGCCACTATGTTGTGTACCCATAGAGGGGAAAAGGACCCACACTCCGAGTGCGGCAAACACCACGCCTGGGCGAAATATGCAAGTTGTCAGACCTACAAGGGTGCTAAACATCGGTGCAAACTTGACAGTTCGTCAGCGTTCCTTGTTAGCCATGTGTGCTTTCACATCGCAACTTTGTTAGAACTTGGCCGCATTATGTTGCACTTAACGGCTCTTGTCACGGGCTGTGGCCGGCCATCGTCATTGGGAGTTGACAGGCCGTTGCATGGCCGTGTCTGGTTCTTCACATTGGCCGTGTCGTTCAGATTTTTACGGTGTTTTTCCAGTTAATCAAGCAGTCACTGCATCGGAAACACCTTCCAAATCTTGCATTTCTTTTTATTTCGTTATGGATTTTTAACTTTTTAATTTTAAATTCCTTGCTTGTTACTGACTCTGTTTTTTGTATGAGGGTCAGTAGCTGCATTAGGGCATTTTACCACGTTAGCTGTGCAGCTTTTGTTATGCAGTGTGAGGCCTATTAGTGAATCGTTTGGATTTTTGGAATAAAAATCAGGGATCTGCAGAACGAACCTTTTTGATGGCTAAGTTTTCTGCTATTCTGTAGGAGGTTGACCGGGACCCCCCCCCTCCCTCCACCTTGCTCCTTGCGTGTGGGTGGGTTGGAACCATTTACTGATTGTGAATGGAAACTCGGTTCGTCTCTTTTGATTTGAAATTAAATTCAGGTCTTGTCTTATAAAGACGTCGAGTGTCGGCTAACTTGGAAACGGAGTTGTCCACTTTTGCAATGTCAGGTCAACTTTTTTGTCTACTTGCATCGAGTCCTCCCCCCCCCCCCTCCCCCGTACTTTGCTAGCCCTGGCGGCATTGCTCGGGTGAGGGTTTTTTCATTCTTGTCTGAGGCCCAGACGCCATTCTGGGAGGTAATGGTGGTTTTCGTTTAACATCTAGGTTTGAAAACGTCAGAACGTCGATCCCCTTCCAAGGGACCGAAAATTTGCTTACACTGAACGGTATTTTGAGTTTGGGGCTGAGCGAAGATTTCGAAAAAAAAAACTTAATCAATCTAGGTTACGCATGTGTTTCTTCTCGGAACATAGCAGTTTTCTCTATGCATTCCGTACTTCTTTTTTTTTGGGGCATTTTGCATTTGGCATTTGAGCAGAGAACATGTCCTCCCTCGTTCTCAGGTTCATGCCTGCAAGCGTTTTCCACAACGCACGTTGCACGGACTTCTCCACGTCACAGCAGCACGTTGCACGTTCCAGGGGTCACCTTTCAGGGCAGGGGACGTTTCCGTGGATTCTCACAACGTGGAAGGGGTGCATCTCGGGGTCATCCCCTCAGGAGCAGGTATGGATCTCCCCCCCCCCCCCCCCTTCCTCCACTTCACCGGCAGGTGGGGGGGAAGGTCATCACCGACGACATGTTCACTCTCTCTGCTGTACGCAGAGGCTATTCGCCGCCATTTGTGTCTGAACCAGCGCTGTGTTCAGCCTCAGTCAGCTGAACCAACGTCTAGAGAAGCAGCATTTTAAAATGGCGGCTATTCGGTCGGTCAGAGAATCGATGCAGCCAACCGTTGTTGACGATTGCCATCTACTTCGAGGGTGCATGCATGCATATTCCGTTGCACAAGTGGATTCAGTATCTGTTTCCCCTTTTTGTAGGAGGTCAATCGTACCAGTTTCATATCCTACCCTTTGGAATTGCAACTGGACCTCATGTCTTCATGGCAGTGCTTTGCCTGGGTTTGGGGTTTCTGCTTCGTCTGGACAGTCGGGGGACATGCCTACATCGACGATTGGTTGCTCCGCTATCAGTCGGAGGAAGTACTCAGGTGGCATTTGGACAGGTGTCGTCATGTCTTCAAGGATCTGGGTCAAGGTGTCCAGTTGGAAAAGTCCAGGCTGGTGCCGTGCAGGCGGTTTGTTGTTCCTCGGCGCTCGGTTCAATACGGACGAGTTCAAGGTTTGACCATCGTAGGAACAGGTAGAGAAATAACAGGATCGGATGGAAAGGTTGCAGCTGGCCACCGAGATTACGTCAGTGGACCTGACGTCAGTAATAGGTGTCGTCGATTCCTGCGCTGGGCTGGTTCCTTTCGGGGAATGGAAGGTCAGGCCGATGCATCGGTTCAGGAACCAGGAGTGGGAACCTCGTCGTCCTGGTGGGACGTGATTTCTCTGGACAGTTTGCAGGTGGATACCATTCAGTGGTGGGGCGACCCCCTCAACACCTGCCGGGGAGTGCCGATTCAGGACCCTACGCCGTTTGGACTTCTCTTCACCGACGCGTCCCCCCCCCGGGGGGGGGGGGGGGGCCACACTTCGAGGGTCTCATGATGGCGGGAGTGTGGTCAGGTAAGGAGTGCCAGTTACACATCAATGTTCTGGAGAAGCCAACAAAACGTCTGGCGGTGCAGACCTGGGAAGGAGTTTTGCGTGGGAAGACGGTGATAGGCGGCGATGGCCATGACGGACAACAAGACGGCAGTGGCTCACGTCATGATATGAGGGACTCGTTCTTGGTTGATGATGGAAGAGACCTCCCTGCTGTTTCGACTGCGCGAAGCCCTGCACTTCAAGCTGCGTCTGCATCATGTAGCAGGGAAGCTCCATAATCTAGCAGACGAGTTGTCACTTCAGAGAACTCCCACGACGGAATGTAGGTTCAAACCCAGCCTGTGCCAGAGCTCGTTATTGAAGTGGGGAAAGCCCTGGATGGGTCTGTTTGCGACATGCTACAACTGCCAACTCCCACACTTTGTCTTGCCGTTTCCGGACTCGACGATGTGGGCCACGGACTCTCTCCATCAACTGAGCAGGCCTGTCAGCTACCTGTTTTCCCCCGTTCTCGCTTCTGCAAGCGTCTTGGAACAAACTTCGCAATTCCCCGGGAGAATACAGTTTGGTGGCACCACTCTGACCAGCTGCGTCATGGTTTTCTGACTTAGTGGAACTGCGTGTCGGACTCCATCCTGACCCAGCACGGAGGTGCGGCGACCCGCCCTTGTCCCGCTATGCTTCATGTTCACGGGTGGAGACTGTGGTGAGGAATTTGGAAGGAGAGGGAAGCGGATGTAGGGTTGCCTCCATTCGTCGACGAGGAAGAACAGTGAAGCCAGGTGGAAGGTTTGGCATTTCTGGTGCCAGAAAAAGGGATGTGATCTAACGGACCCTACCGAAGCCGCTTTGTCATCATACTTGAAAGAACCTTTCACCAAGGGCCTGTTCCCGGCTGCCATTAAGGGGTACAGGTCGGCCATCAACGCTGTTTTGTCGATCCTAGGCAATAAGAAGCTTGTGGCTAGTGAACATGTTTCACGCCTGGTCCGGACGTTTGTGAAAGCAAGACCGAGGCCTTACAGTTGTTCCCCAAATGGAACTTGCCCTTGGTGTTGGCCGGTCTGGAGTTGGCACCTTACGGACCTCTTTGCTCAGGTCCGTTGCTTCTGCAGTCACAGAGGACTCTTTTCTTGGTGGCTCTGGCTTCGGCGGCTCGGCAGAGCGAGCTAGCTGCTCTGGTGAGAGATGGCAAGAACATCCGATTTGCTCGAGACTGGTCATCCGTGTCGTTGGTTTTTCCAGCTGAATTCTGTGCGAAGAATCAAAGACCAGATTTGGCCCCCATGCCTTTGGTGATTAAGGCATTGAAGCCAGTGGTTGATCCAGGGGGTACGGAGTAGACCCAAAGGTCGGTCCGGGCTCACCGCCTCTTTTTAGGACCAATTTGACGGAGCAGTTTGGACGTTCGGGACGAGCAGGATCTACACTCACTCCGTAGTTTTTGCAATGGAATCGAGCATCCGTGGAGGTGTCCTTCCCTTACCGTCACCAGCGAAGATAGGGAAATGGATTTGTGAGATCATCAAGCGAGCATATGAGCACAGACTGGACCATCTGGACATCCCTGCGAATGCGAGGGGCCCATGCGTTGAGGGCTTTGGCTACGTCTTGGGCCTTCACGTCTGGCACCCCGCTCAACGATGTGGTAGCTGCCTGCTATTGGACCAACACGAACACTTTCATCGCCCATTACCTTCGTGATACAGATGCGTTGAGTGGGAGTGGTCTGGAGCATCCCCACGTGGCGGCGGGAAGTTGTTGGGGAGTGAGTGAAGTTTGTGTACACAGTGGAAAGGAGATGACACAACACAAGGAGTGTTGCAATGTCATCATATCCACTGGAAGTTTCTCTAAATGGCAGAGAGAAGGTGGACAAAGGCAGTGAAGTTCAGGTGACGCGTCATGAGGCAGTGTTTGGTGTTGCAATGGTGGAAAGCTTTCTGTTAAAGTGCATACTGGAGAGATTTCAACCTAACACGAGGAGTGTTGAGGGGTTGGCCCACATGAACTTTTTCCTGGTGAAGAAGTTGTGGGGATATGTACCTTGTACACAGTGGACGGTACACAGTGGAAAGATGGACAGTTGTCACCACTGTTGCCCGGTGGCAATACCAGTGGTGGAACGCAGTCCATGGCTGAGGACCTCGCCCGAGACAAGTGCTGAGATGGGTAAAGGTTCTTTGCTGGCAGTGTTTAAAGTGTGATGTGTACTGTATTGTTGGTGTGGAGTGCGATGCAACGAGAGTTAGCAGGGTTCGTGCTGTCCCACCTGCCTGTTGGACAAATTTAGTATTTTACACAAAGTAAGAAACGACAATTTTAACTTGATTAAAATTAGTTTTTACTATCCTAAAATACTTACCTCTAGTAGAACCTGCCCAGCCTCCCCGCTTCGCCGAACCCTGGTAGTGTCGAGTAGTGGGTTCCGGAAAACGAAGTGTCATTGTTGGGCTGGCGTTGGCTTGTTGGAGGCAACGATTGTTGCTTACCAAGTGGTAGATAGGCTAACCTCATTGCATTGCAAGTGTTGCAGGTATTCTTAAACTTTTAAGGGGTTTAAAAAATCGGGTAGTAAAGCAAATCGAAAACGATTTTAGCACATACTAGAGGTAGTATTTTAGGATAGTAAAAAGAACATTTTGCCGGCCTCCAGTCAGGCCGGCTAAAAATGGTTTCTTTTTGCCTAAAACATGCTTAACCTGGTAATTTAGCATTACATTCCTCGAATGTGATGTTCCCCTGGAGGTTACTTCCAGTTCGAAGACGCCTGCTTGCATATCCCACCGTGCATGCGTGGCGCGGTCCTCCCTTATAAAAGTGACAGCGCACACGCTATCTGCATTAATTTTACTCTCAATGTGTCAGGCGGTTACTCGAGAGGGGAGGTAGGGCGGGAGTTAGGTTAAGAGTGTTTTAGGCAAAAAGAAACTATTTTTAGCCAGCCTGACTGGGGTCTGGCAAAATGTTCTTTCTTTATTGCCAAAACAACTTAACCTGGTAATTTAGCATTACCAGTTGACCTCGTCAAAGCTGGTGGCGGGCACCGCCTGTACGAGTGCCCCGGGATGCAAGCAGGCTTTCCCCCATGAATTCTTTATCTGTAAGAGAAAAATTCACACTTTATTCAGAACAGTGGAGCGTGACAGGAATCTGGTCTCTTTCGTAGAGATTGGTGGTCCTGAAAAGGACCGTTGTCTGAGGGTCTTGCTTCTGCTTCGTTCTGAATGCTTTAAGGGGGCTTGACCACGGTTCTGGCTGTGACGATCGGACCCAGCCGATGTAGTCCAGATTCATCCATTGACATGTCTTTCAGGTAGAGAGATGTGAAGATGGACTGGTGGCGCCATGATGCTGCTGCCAGGATTTCTTCAATTGGGGTGGCGTCATTGTGGACCCAAGATGTGGAGATAGCTCTCACTTCATGCGCCGTTACTCTCATGCTCTTGCTCAATTCGTGATTGTTACAAGCTGCCTCTATTGTTTTCTTGATCCAGCGTGATACCATGGCGGCTGTTGTTTCGCCGGTTTGGAGATCCACTGGGAGGAAAAGTTTGTTTCTGCCTCTGTGTATGTCTTCGTGCTGTGTGTGGGCTAGGAAGAAGCCGAGAGCTCTGACCGGTTAGAGGTGACGTTCAGGTTCGTTTCCGACGAGGTTTGAGAGGGCAGGGAATGTTATGGGTTTCGAAGGCTCGGAAGGTTTTTGAGTTTTGGCTCTGAAGGATGCTCTAGGAAAAAGTGTAAGAGAAGTTTGGGCCGAAGATGCAGTATGCCGGGCCCGCAGAGAGGGCTTGAATCTCGGAGCATCTTAGACTTGCTGCCAAGGTCACGAGGAAGACAGTTTTGCGGGTCATGAGGTGGAGTGAGCTGTCTTGCATGGGTTCGTAGGGGTCCTTCATTAATGATTGTAAGACAATGAAAAGGTTACGGAAAGTCTTGTAGTAGGGCGATCGTTTTCGTACGAGCGTAGCAAGGCAGAAATTCGGTAGTCTTCCAGTAGGGCGGTGCGACCAGCGGCTTTGAAGAAGGAGTTTAATGCGGATCGATAGACAAGGATAGTGGAGCCTTTGAGTTTGTCGTTGTTGAATAGGTCACCGAAGAATTTTAAAAGTTCGGGAAGAAAGGGGTTGACTGGATTTGTACGTTTTGCGATACACCAATGAATCCATTTGGACCAGTGGCTGTCATACATGCGGTTTGTTGATTCCCTGGTTGCTTTAGATGCGATGCGTTCACCCTCTTCTTGATGAATTCCAGCCTTTTTGAGGAGTTTGATGATAGTAGCCACCCATATAAGGTTAGGATTGGAAGATTCGGGTGTAGTTTTGTTCCTTTCTGTTGTGACAGAAGAGCTGGTAGAAGAGGGAGACTTCTTGGGAGTGTCGACTACTAGGTTTAGGAGGAGCGGGAGCTATTAGAATGAACAGACTGGCTTTCTTCTATTTTCCGAAGTACTTGTGGAAGTAGTTTGAATGGTAGAAATTGGTAGGCGAACAGGTTGTGCCATGGGAACGTGAGAGCGTCTACTGCTATTGCCGAGTCGTCCGGGATCGGGTAGATGTAGATGTAGTCTGGCATTGTGCCTCGTGGCGAATAGGACCAGCATTGGTCTGTCCCAGATGTTGAAAAGAGATTCGCACCTGGATTTCTTGAAGCTCCATTCGCCTGTTGGTGGTTTCTGGCGTGACAGGGAGCCTGCAATCACATTCCTGTTGCCTGGGATGTGAAGCGGCAGAAGGGTGATGTTGTGTGGGATGCACAGGTTGAAGATTTCCGAGGTCAGCCTGTGGAGGGATCTTGATTTCGTCCCGCCGCCTTTCTTGATGTAGGCCAGGGCAGTTGTGTTGTCGGCCTGGATCTGTATAACCTTGTCTTGGATTAGGGGACAGGAAGTGTTGAAGAGCAAGAAGGATCGCTCTAGAGTTCCAGTACATTGATGTGATCTTTGCGGGAGGCGGGCCAAAGGCCGGAGATTTCCAGGTTGTTTAGGTGTGCGCCCCAGCCAGTTTTTGATGCATCTGTGAAGATCAGGAGGTCGGGAGGAGGCTCGTGTAGAGGTTGGGATTTTGAGACAAGTTCGTGACGTCTGACCACCAGAGGAGGGACTCGAAGGGGAAGTCCTCGGTGAACGGGATCAGCTTGTCCGGAGTGCTCTGGTCGATGGAGCGGTTGTCTATCCGGCAACGATGGAAGGGTCTTACCATCCACCGTCCGTGAGGAACTAGGTTGGCCACTGCGTCCATCTTCCCGATGAGGAAGTTCAGCTCCCGGGCGGAGAAGCTTGGCTGCAGACGGAAGAGTCGGATGTGACGTAAGAGGTCTTCTATACGTTCCGGTGACGGGGAAATTGAAGCCGACCGGTGGTCGAATGCGGCTCCGAGGAACGTGAAGACTTGTGCTGGGAGGAGGCGTGATTTTGATAGGTTTACGCCGAAACCAAGACTGTTCAGCAAAGAGATGGTTCTGTCCCTGTCGAGTTCCAGTTTGAAGGGATCTGGGTTGTTGAGGGCCAGTCGTCGAGATAAGCGTTGGCCTGTATTTGGTGTTGATGAAGGTTCGCCAGGATTGGTTTTAGAACTAGTGTAAAAATTCTTGGGGCTGCATTCAGGTCGAAGGGGAGGCAGCGGAATTCGTAGACTTTCCAGTCGTAGATGAAACGAAAGTAATGGGTTAATGCCGGATGAAGGGGGACATGAAGGTAAGTGTCATCCAGATTGATGGAGACTGTCCAGTCGTTTTGTTTGAACGATAGGGGGATGGAGTCGAGAGTTTCCATTTTGAAGTGTTCGTTGTGAATGAATTTGTTGAGAGGTTTCATGTTGAAGATCAGATAACAGCCTCCTGATTTCTTGGGGCGGGTGAAGACTGAACTGGGCCCGGGTTGAGGTGTTGTCGGATCGCCGTTTTCCGTTGTAGTTCCGATACTTCGTGCGACACGGACGGTGGCGTTTGGGGCGAGAGGTCCCATGGAGGGGATGGTAAAAGCGGCGGTCGATGTAGGAACGTCGGACGAAAGCCGTGTTTTATTATCGATAGGATTTCCAAGTTGGGAGTCAGTTCTTGCCAGGCTGGGAAAAAGTGACGTAGTCTGGCCCCGACAGGGAGACCAGGTAGGTACAAGGCGTCATTGTTGGTTTCTGCGGTAGTTGCTTCTACCCCCGGGAGATGAGACTCGGCTCCTTCGCTCGGGGGTGGCGGCGCGCTTCTGTTGAGAGCGAGCGATGACGCCGTGTTCTTGTGCCAATCGTCTGGGGGACGAGGGTTGGATTGTTTGTTCTTCGAGAACGGGCGGTTTGAGGACGTGGATTGCTTTTGCGGTTTGGGATTTCTCGAAACGTCAAGGTGAGGAGCAAGTGTCGGAATTAACCCACGGAAGAGCGTGTCTGACTCATGGATCGGTTGGTTTCTGACTCGGTGTCGTGTGGAGACGTTTAGGTTGTTTGCAGACGACAAGGCTATGTCGCGGAGGAGAAGGGTGTTGTTGAACAGTGCTCTCGTTGCCCAGTTCATGGCTTGGTATGTAGCGAAGTTGGCTTTTTGGTAGAGCTGAGAAATTACGGACGACAGGTTCTTGATCTTGTCCGGAGTGACATCGGACGAAAGCTTTTCACATAGGGCGTTAATGGCCGTGTAGAGGACATCTGCTTGAGAGGCCGCGCGTAAGCTTAGCCGAAGGCATTTGTCGTTTTCGTACGGAACGAAGGTTGGGAAGTCAGCTTTCTTGGGTATTGACAAAGAAGTCCCGAAATCCATTTTGATTTCGCTGCAAACAAACTCGCACTACGAGTAGGTGTCAAAATTGCGGGGGTTGGTGGCGCCATCTCCAAAGGATCGGCAGAAGCTGTTTTCGCGGCCAGGTCGTGGCGCAGAAGGTTCTTTGTCGGGGAGAAGGGGATCGCCTTTGCCGAGTAGGGAGCCTTCATTGCGGAGGAGACATGTTAGGTGTGTCGTTGATTGACCCAGGAGGCAGCGGGGCTTGGCGTCCTTGTCCCGTAAGGCAAATCCGAGGCCTGTCTTTAGGCCACGGTTGATGACAGGGGCATCCGGCATCTGAGTGGGCTTGAACAGGAAGCAGTCCGGGACCGTCTGCTCGACAGTCTTTAAAAGAGCTGCGAGCGACAGAATGGATTCATCAGGAGTGTCGTCCGGGAACCCGCTACGTTTCTCGGCAGCAGGGGCGGGCGACAGAGGGTGACGCGACGACAACGTATCGTCCGACTTGCGCTTGGGTGTCGTAGCCGGAGTAGAAGAAGTGGCACGCTTGTGCCCTTCGTGGCTTGACGTGGATGCAACCCAGTCCTGGGTGCAGACCTTGCGCACCGATGACGTGCAGGAGGGAGGTGGCATCAGATTGCTTGGAGGTGACGGACGGTGTCGTGTACGATTTCCCGCACGACACTGCGGCTGATGCTGAGGCCTTTCCGGGAGGAGTTG
>JAHWFP010089506.1:13252-33209 GCA_023313725.1 Lithobius niger
GGCTGGGTCGTAAGCGGCGAGGTCGAGGGCGGAAGCCCAACGGCTGCCAAGATCGAAGTGAGCAAGAGCACAAGGATGAGCGTCGGACGAAGGAGGAGCTTTCGAAGCGGTGGCCATCTTCGGTGAGGAACCCAATTTTCCAAACCACAGTCGGGGAACCGGGGAGCGAGGTGGCGTGGAGACACCTCTGGAGGAAAATGAATGCCGATAGCGTGTGCGCTGTCACTTTTATAAGGGAGGACCGCGCCACGCATGCGTGGTGGGATATGCACGCAGGCGTCTTCGAACCGGAAGTAACCTCCAGGGAAACATCACATTCGAGGAATGTAATGCTAAATTACCAGGTTAAGTTGTTTTGGCAATAAAGAACCTAATTTTAATCAAGTTAAAATTGTCGTTTTTCGTCCTCATTGTGGTAATTGTGTTAAACCAAAGTTAAATGTGATTAACTTTACTTCTGTAACTTTAACTTCTGTAATGACTACATGACGGGTTCCTAAGGGTGCAAGCTGGGTTCCCGATGAGACCATGTCTCAAACAGATTTCCAAGCTCCAAGGCTATCTGCTATGGGAAGGAACGTTCCATCACCGTGGTAAAAAGAGAAAAAGGGTGGGGGGGAAGGACATTTACCTGTTAGTGATGGGTATCCGGTCTTGTGGAGTTGAGTTGCTAGATGTTCAGGACTTTCGGACTTGGATCACGGGATGGAGGAGGAATTCTTTGAGTCTTGAACAGATCAGGAAGTTTCAGGGATATGAGAGCTGAAGATTTGGTGAACAGGAAAATGCAGATCAAACGAGAATGGTGGTTCCATTTGAGGAGAGAGTTTTACTTAAGTGTTTTTTTGTTTGGTTTTTTTTTGGAACCAAGAGGGAGAATAAGAACAAACATTTTTTTTGGTCGAAAATTGTGTTTATAGATTTCAAATTTTAACGATCCTTTGCCATCAGGCACAGTTGGGTGTAATTGGAAGGAGTTCAGGTAGGCTGGTTGCAGGGTGCAAGAAAACCTCCCGATCAAAGAGGAAGCACTCGTTCCATCACACTGCGTGATGAAGCAGAAAAATCTGTGAAGGGGAGTTTTTGGCGGGTCGTGAATGTGAACGAATAGCTCTTGGCTCGTGCGTGGCAATTCGAGCAGGGCAGTTGACAAGTACTAGTTAGTAAAAGTTCTCGCATTTCAGCTTTGCAAGGAAGAAAGTGAGTGGCGTTATCGTACTGCCAAACTAGGCAGGCGACAAATTTCTTTTGAGGCATGGCAAGGTTCACTTCAATCCATTCTTTTTTTTTCAATTGCAGAATGCTGGACCCTTGTGAAGTATGGGGTTGACTCGGTTCACTCCCAGAAATGTTTACGAAGGGACAGGAGTGGAAGGTAAGAGTTGGATCGCTCTGGAAAGAATCTGGAATGTTTGCGATGACTGAGATTGAGTTGATGGTTTCGGTTGTTTTTTAACAGATGGTTGAGACGGTGAATCTTGAAACAGTCTGCGAGCCGAAGATTAAGTGGGAGGTTTATTTACACGGGTCAAGGGAGGGGAGAGAGTTTCCTCATGTGGAGGTCAGCCAGGTGGAGTCGGCAACGCAGCTTATTGTTGCAGGCGGTTAAGTTTGCAATGTGTAGTTTCATAGTCGAAATGACTTTTTTTGCATTAACGAGTTTCGTTTCATATTTACAGATATGGTTGGCAATAGGCGAAGTGTTCTTGCAAAGCCGGTTGAGTTCCTTAGAAGATAAATCCAATTTACGTTTTAACAAGTTTCGTAGCACAGAATTTCTGGAGAAATTTGGGATGGAGCAGACTTCACAGGTGAGGTGTCAATACTGAAAGAGTCTCTGGCATTGGGTTGAGAATTTGGTGGCGAAGAAGAGGGTGGGAGGGTAGACGCGTCACCAGGATGAGTGGAATGGGATGTGGGAGGTTCAGCCACAATGGTGGATTTTGAGGCAGAGTCGGTCGTTAAAACAGGACTGGGTGCAAGGGTGGTAGGCTTGCAGGGAGCAGAATTGAAGAAGTTGCATTAGCGGACGGTGAAGCCGAAGGTTTGGATGCTGGTTACAGCGGAGGTTGCATGATGGACGATTTAAGGGAGTCCGGTGGAATTATAGGAGAGCTATGGAAAAGGAAATGGAGGAACACGATGATGCCGAAGACGTAGCTTCGGCAATTTCGAGACAGTCTTACCGGCAGGAGAAAGTGCAGATGACATGGATAAAGCCTTGGCTTTCCGCACATGAATTTGGTTTGATCGAATTTTGGCAGCTTTGTTTTATTTACAGATGAGAGGCCAAGTTGGACAGTGGGATCTTCAAGCAGATGGTGCATGGATCCGAGTCAAAGTTGCAGTTTTGGTGGGTCTGACAGGCTGTGTGGGGGTATAACGTTTGCGGCGGGATACGATTGCCGGGCATGTACATTTATCCGGTTGGCGCACTTGGATGGATCCCATCCGCGGATAAGAGATGACGAGCCGGATTTTCCTCCTTAAAGTTTCAGAGCCATGGTGGCAAAGGAGACAAGTGGAGGTGGAAGATTGAAGGTGGTGTAGAAAGACCCCCAGAGAGGGAAGTCTCGCGACAGAGGTACCAAAGGCGGGAGAGATGAGCTGAACGAGAGATGCAAGTTGCAGGGTGCTGCCAAACGGGCGATAGTAAGGCGTCGAGTCGTTGCATGAGGACGAAGCCAGCAACGGGGTGGACATAACATTATGAGCATGAAGAGTGACAAGGCAACGTTTAGTCAAATGAATCTGGAGGGTTCGAAAGTTCAGATCTTTACAACTAACGCTTAACTTCAAAAAAAGCCCAATTTTACCTGGGTGGAGGTCAAAATTGGTTTCTATTGCCTAAGGGGAAAAATACACTACCTGTAAATTTCTGACATTCAGTTCCTGAGTGCTTGCTACCCTGGAGGAGACAAAAACTTAGGTACGCCCAGTTCGCACACCCACCTATAAATGGTGCATGGCCAAGCCAGCTGTCATCTCTTTTCCTCTCGATATGTCACGATTGGTGACTCAAGAGGGGAGGTGGGGTGGGATATTTACAGGTAGTGTATTTTTCCCCTTGGGCAATAGAAACCAATTTTGACCTCCACCTAGATAAAATTGGGCTTTCTAGTTGCCAGGGAAGGAAAAATACACTACCTGTAAATTTCTTGCATTACAGATGACCTCGTCGTTTAGGTGGCGGGCACCATCGTGACAGGTTCCCAAGGGTGCGAACTGGGTCCCTAGAGGCTCGTTGATTGGTTTTGGACGATAGTCAACCGATTGGCCAGTGTAGATGTTTGCGTAAAGCCATCTAGGTGGGGAGATGACCATCATTGCTGAAGCAAGTCAGCTAGGTGGTTCAGAAGTTTCCTCTTATTATCCCGATAATTTTCATTAAAATAAAATAGTATGATTACCTTAAGCGTGAGTGGATTCATGTAGTTCATCAGGTTGAAGGTGCCATGTGGTTAAGTCCGGTCGTAGGGTGGGTAGGGCTCCTTGCAGGTTGTTGTATAATTGAAGATGATAGTGAAAGTTTTTCGTAATGAAGAACAAGGAAGTCCAGGAATGAGCAATCGAAAAGAGTCAATGTTGAAAGTTTTGGGGAGCCCATTCCGGAAGAAGAATTTTGAGTAGGTGGCAGAAGTTAATGTCTATCGACGAGCAACGAAAGAAAAACTGTGTCCCTTAGCGCGGGAGCGACATTGGGTACAGGGAAGTGTCCGAGTTCTGGTATTAGAAACAAACCGCATTTCGGGTTTTGCGGGTGTAAACCTAGGGGCATTGTCCCACTGCCATACCTGTCAGGCAGTGTAGCGGCCCTCAGGCATAACTTGGTTAGCTCTAATGAATTCTTGTGCGATAGCAGCTTGTTGACGTCGGATGTTTTCCGGAAGGTTGCAGGGTTGAAGTATTGTTGAAGTTGAGATTGGTCGAAGTTCGTAGTTCATGGTCTGGTTACCTATGCGAACCTGAAGGAGTAGTGTAAAGTCTAGTGTTTGGTATTGTTTGGCTGATGTGGAAGTTTTGGGCCTGGTTGGGGCACGGAGTGGTGGTGTGGATGGTGTATTTTGAAAATTGGTCATCTCCCGGTGAGGGGAAGGGGAGATAACCTTCGAAAATTTGCATCGGCTAATTCGACACATCGTCGAAGTTTGTTGTTACTTTCTAGAAGGTTTGAAGTGTTCGTGCGTTGAGCGGCAATTATTTGTTCGGCGCTGGAAATCTTGGCCTTGGCGGTGGCGAATTCAGTAGAAATAGGGATACAATTCTTTTTAAGTCTTGCTCTTTCTTTCTTGTTAAGATCAAGTTTGTGCTGAATTACGCCTTGTAAAAAAGCCGGTTAGACTTGCGTTTCTTGTTAGGGCGCGTGTCAAGGCCCTGAGAGATCATAGTTGAAGGAATCTGATTGTCAGGATTCGAAGGTTGAGCTTCACCTGGTTTTGTTGTCGACGACGAAGATGGAGTAAGGGAAATCCGGAGCCGGTTGTAACGATCTTGGTAGAGGTGAATTGTTGCACGTGGGTGACAGTCTTGTTTGGAACAGGAATGATGGAGGGTGTCGCAGGGGACTTTGAGGATGATTTTGCCCCTTCTTTTTGTTCCTTGCGTTGGAGTGAACGTTTAGCGGCGGCAGCATTTTTCTTTGTAATAACCGCCCAGTCGTGTGGAAGAATCTGCTTGCAAACCGTACAAGGGTCCGTGTAGTAGTTGCGCGTTCGATGGTTTTGCCAAGAAGGATAAGGATCATATCTTTTGATTTTTGAATAGGGGCACAGCTACACGAGTCAGGTTTCCGAAGTGATGTACTCTGTGATTCCCGCCCCGCATGTGCGGGCCATGGCGGTGGCAGACATGATGAGGAGGTTGCGGGCGCGGGAAAACCTGTAGCGTCAAGTGTTTTGGTTGGAAAAACCAGAGACGAGTCCAAGTGTGGTGTAGGGAGGGAAGGTTGGTTGGACAGCGCCAACGAGTAAGATGGTGGGTAGCGATGGCGTGTGGTGCCGTGCAATGTAGTGTGAGGACAGATGGAGTTGTAGGCTTGTTGATTACGAACGAACATATGACTGGAAGATGTCGAGCGGCGCACTCCATGGTTCGTGTTCGAATGGACGCAACGGCGGTGGACAATAGAGGTTGACGAGCGGTAACCGTTCGGACGGACACCGGGTGTTTCGGGCGGATGAATGTTGTGGTCCAGGTTGGCCGGATTTGGTTCGGAATGACAATGAGCTGCACCGGCGGTCGGCTAGTGTCATCGAGTGATGAAAATCATTGTCGAGTCGGAGTCGCTGAAGTTCGGCGTGGGTGACGGCAGACAAGGGATAAATGTGCAACAAAAGGCGATGTGAGAGAATGTGATCAGCGGGCCAAAGGAGTCTTCAGGAAAGGACGGCGAGAACGAAGAGGTTTGAGTTAGCACGTCACGATGTAGCCTGCGGTGTTTTCTGCTCGATTTACGTCGGTGAAGGGCATGCGTGGCGGACAGCTTAGGTAAGAGTGATAGTGGCTTAGAGAGTTCGTGGCAACGAGCCTGGTGACCTGCGTCAAACAAGATGGAGACTCTAGCAATGTGGTGGATTTTAGTCCTTCGGCAAAATTCCTGGTGATGTGAACAAGTTATGACTGGAGAAAACGTCATTTAGTGGTCGGAGGATGCTGGCGGGGCAACCCCCAACGCTCGGCGAACGCGAACGTAGAATGAGAAATGGGCTAATGGAAGTGCAAGCGGGAAGCGGGTAGGCGAATGGCGGTCGGAGAGATGAACGCAGATTCCAGGAGACGATCCAGAGGGGTGAACATAGCCGTAAGGAAGGTTGAGAGGAAAGGCCTCGCAATAAGATTAGAGCTGAAAGGGAGAAACTTTGGGCCATTGCCAGCATGAAGCAAACCAGAAGGCGAGACTGATGAAGAAGCTCGGGGGCGTCAAGATAGGGGGCGACGAACGCAGTGAATGAGTTAGCAGCGACAAGCAGACCTGAAAATTGATGAGCGAAGCATGACTTGTGAAGATTGAATGGCGCGGGCGGCAGGGGCTTGTGAATGACGACCGGACCAGTAATGAGCAGGAGACGAATGACGAATGGGTGTGTGGGTGGTGATGGAGTTGAAGGGCAGTCAGGTCAGCGGACGACGAGGCGGTGCACGAACGCAAATGGGCTTGAGCGGTGAGCAGGCTGGTGAACGACGAACGGAGCCACGAATGTGAAGGGGTCAGTTTGAGTGGTGAACAGCTGACGGTTGCTGGATGGGGCAGCATAAGGATGCAAGTGTGCTTGGACGGCGAACGGGCTGGGTTGGCGGACGACGAACGGGGCAGCGAACGACGAACGGAGCCGAACGATGAACGAGAATACGGATGTAAATGGGTTAAAATGGAGTACGGGCTGCCACGGAAAGTATAGAGAGCGAAACGAACATCAGACCATAAGTCATGGGGAATGAGCAAGATCCTGTTGATGATGAAGTCGAGAGGAACCAGGATGGCATGTGGTGACGAGCAGCTGAAGTGGTAAACGACGAGCGTTGCCATGAGCTTCAATGATCGGCGAATGATGAACGAGACGATGAGCTTCCAGGATTGGTGAACGGCGAATGAGAACGACGAACGAGAACGCGAACGAGACGACGAGCCTTAGAATCGGTGAACGGGAACGACGAAAGAGACGATGAGCCTTAAAAATGGTGAACGACGAATGAGACGACGAGCCTCAAGGATAGACGAACGGCGAACGACGAATGTGATGAGGTTCAAGAACGGCGAATGACGAACGAGAACGGTGACGATGTGATGAGCTTCAGGTTCGACGAACAGCGAACGGGAATGAGGAATGATGCGATGAGCGGCGAGAGGCGCGTTGAGCTCAAATACCGACGAACGGGAACGACGAACGATATGGTGAGTCATAGGGAGTGGCGAACGACGAACGGAACGGTGCACGATGAGATGCTTCAGAAGACGAACGGGAAACTGAACGATGTGCGAGCTTCCAGACCGACGAACGGCGCGATGGTCTTCAAGATCGACGAACGGCGAACGGGAATGACAGATGGTACTATGAGCTGCAAGGTCGACAGACGGCGATGAGAAGGCTAACAGTACAGTGAGCTTCAGAGACCGCTGAACAGAGACGGGAGCGAGGGCGGTACGGTGAGCTTCAAAGACTGGTGAACGGGAACGACGAACAATGCGAAGAGTTTCAAAGATCGACGAACGGTGAACGGCGAACGAAAAGCAAGATGGCGGGCAACAGAGCAAAGCGACCGTGATGGTTGCGTGGAGGAAAAGAGATGGCAGCTGGCTTGGCCATGCGCCATTTATATTAGGCCTGCGCACGCTACGCATGCGCAGTGGGTGTGCGAGCTGGGCGTACCCAAGTTTTTATCTCCTCCAGGGTAACAAGCACTCAGGAACTGAATGCAAGAAATTTACAGGTAGTGTATTTTTCCTTCCCTGGCAAATAGAAAGGAAATACTCCATCGTATTTTGCGAATTTTCGATAGGCTGTTGACAAAAAGATGTATGAAAACACCGGCGGGCGGTGGCTACTGTGGTTAGCAGACGACATCACAAGAAAAAATAACACAACACCACAAATTTGAAACACTGTTCCTTGAATTTTCGGTGGAAAATTGATTGTGGAAGAAAAAAGATGTTATAAACTCTTCTACAAACTTCGTCCACCTTCTTCAGAAGGAAAATGCAAAAACGTTGAGAAGACATAAAGTCAGAATTCGAAACTGCCGCTTCAATGTCGCGCCCACTGATCTCTATACTCCATTTAAGTATCGATTGCCACATTCGATTGAAAAGATGTAAAATTTCAGTCCTCCTATCTTCTTCAGGCTCCTACAATAAGTGCTTCTTTCTGTTTACATCGTTGTTTTGCGCTTGCATTCTTCGTTAGCAGACCACGACAGAAGTCTGTACCGTAGCCTGCTGTATTAACTGGGGAGACTCGCTCGTGTTTTCATTGTGCCATTTTCGCGTGAGACGCTCGCCCAATTCTTCGCTAATGAGATGTCAGATTCCTGGTGGATGGGCCTTGTAGGTTCGTTAAGGGTTTGCCAGAATTAATTTCGTGCTGGATCACAAGTGATTCAATGCTTCTAAGGTGTCGATCACTCCGAGAATTCAATGTTAGAAGCATAGAAAAATGTGTACGGTTTACTTTAAAAGTCAGTATTATTTATCAGCAGGAAAACAATGATCACGATTCACAATCATTTTCAAAAACTTTAGATATAACTTCAAATACCTTACACAGCCACTTGCAATCCTATATCTTGCGAATTTTCGACAGCTTACACAAAAACATCTGTCTATAAGCTGTAGTATAAGCTGTCGAAAATTCGCAAGATATTGGATTGCAAGTTTCTGTGTAAGATATTTGAGCAAATATATCTGAAGTTTTCGAAAATGAGTGCTAATTGTGATCAACGTTTTCCTGCTGATGTTAGAAGTGTTGTTGTATTGCTCCATTTTATAGTGATGCAAGTGTCCATGCAGTGAGATGCGATGCTTTTAGTTACGTCCTGACTTCGAAGACAGGCAGACGTACAAAGTCAGGACGCAACTAATAACATCGGATCTCACCACATGGACACTGGCCACACGATAAAATGGCGTAAAACAACAACACTTCTAACATCGAATTCTGGGAGTGATCGACACCTTAGAAGCCTTGAATCACTTGTTATCCAGCACGAAATTAATTCAGCTAAGCCCTTAATGAACCTACAAGGCCCGTCCAATCCAGGAATCCGACATCCCATTAGCCAAGAATTGGGCGAGCGTCTCACACGAAAATGGCACAATGAAAACACCAGCGAATCTCCCCAGTGAGTATAGTAGGCAACGGTACAGACCTGCGTCGTCGTCTGCTAACGAAGATTGCAAGCGCAAAACAACGTTGTAAACAGAAAGAAGCACTTATTGTAGGAGCCTGAAGAAGATAGGACTGACATTTTACATCTTTTCGTCAACAGCCTATCGAAAATTCACAAAATACGATGGAGTATTTCCTTTTTTGAATTTAAGCGTTACTTGTAAAGATCTGAACTTTCAAAATTCAAATTACACGATGGGTAGCTTATTTATCAACCTGGAGGGATGGAGAGAACAAATCCTTGAGAAGGATAGAAAAGCGTCTTGAAGTTGATGGTTGAAAGAACAGCAGACGAGAATGTCAGAGAAGGGGGGAGAAACCCAAGGGTGGCGGGTGTAACAGAGTTGGAGGTGAGGTGGGAGCCAACGAAGGAAGGTCTGACAAGATGATCTTTCGAGGCGAAGGATCAACGCCGTGGTGGAAAGGTTTAGAGTGGAAGCCGATGATCCCCGCGCCTGATATCTTCACGTAGGGGCAAGGGGTGGGAAGTAAAAGATGCAGCGTGGGTGGAAATAAGGCTGATATGACAGAAAATACCGAATGATCTTTTGACGAAGGAGCAGTGATGATTCCCAAGGCATGGTGGAGGTAAGGGATTCCAAGGCCGGGAAGATTAGGGTGGAGGCAGGTCATCCAGGCGAGGCTGGTGTGTTCTGAGATGCACAGAAGGTTGACATTTTCGATGATGAACAACAACTGAGAAAGATGCCAGTGAAGGATCATCTTTCTGCGAATGAGGGCGGAGCAACAGCTTCAACGGGTGAAAACGGCAGGTTGGATGAGATTCCGAGGCCGTCAGATCATCGGGCGAAGGAGTTGCCGGAGAAGACCGAAGGAAGAGGCAAGGTCAGAGGAAGGAGGTTGCTGGTGGTAATGAAAACGTGCCGAAGCAATTAACGACGAGGCCTACAAGGCGGAGGATCTTTCGACGAAGGATGCCGATAAAAACCATGTGAAGCGGGAAAGCTAACAGTGGGCGAACGAGATAAGTCAAGAAGTTCCAAGGGTTGTGATCTTTCGACGGAGGATGTAAGCGGAGGATCTTCAGTAGGACGGAGGGCCAAAGCAAAGGATCAATTACATGAAGAGGAAATGCCGATGGAGGGATGGAGTGGCCCAGTGTAGAAGAGGGGACATGGTGCCAGGAGCTTTGGCTGAGGGGGTGACAGGTGGGGACGGGACCGTCGAGTCCAAGAGGTAGCCGGGATACGACGAGAGAACGGCCAAAGCTGATGATCATTCAAAGCAAGGGATCATCATTTGACGAAGGATTTTCATACCTCAGACAAATCAGGACAAATGAGAAACGAAGGATCTTTCTTGAGGAAGAGAAGGATCTTTCGAACGAATGATGATGTCTTCCAGGTGAAGGAGAGCGAGTAACAGTGGCAAAGTGATCTGGCTGGAGGAAAAGAGATGGCTGGCTAACGCCATAACAGCATTTATGGAGGGTCTGCGCTGTGCTGTTGCCGAGCTGGGTGGTTCTAAAGACTTTTAATTCCTCCAGGAACTGAATGCAAAAATTTACAAGTAGTGAATATTTTTGTATGGCACATAGAAATTCAAATTCGCGGGTGCTTTGTGTGCTCAAAAACCAAAGCCGGAAAACCGCTCGTCATTACTGCCGTCAAAGCAATCCAGCGACGCGCTATGAAAGCAAATGGGCAATTAAACAAGATGCCGTGATGCTATCACCAAAGCAATATGGTTGTTGCACTCGCAAATAACTGTCTGTGTCCACCAATGTAGTGTTTCGACATTTCTTTTTTTCTTTTTTAAATAAATGCTTACACAATTTTTTATTTATTGTGTGATTAATAATCGCTTTGCTCCATTTTGTCGACAGTGTAACCTCATTATTATTGTTAATGTGGCGCTCGAAGCGTTTTTTTTTCTGGCCGCTCATATTTTGTGTCAAGCCTCTGTGGATACAAGCAAGTGCTAGATTGTTCTTGATAGCACTAGATATTGCCAGATTCTAGAGACTTCCAATCAGTGATAGTGCCACTTTAACTTTATAATGTATGGTTGGGCCCAGTACGAAAGCAGCTCTAAGTCGCTTGCAAAGGATTAAAATTCTCTTAAAGGCACATAAATCCCTCTGTCCTGGCCGCTTTACTCATACGTCAATTGCTCTAAAATATAGTTCACACGACCGGGGTGTGCAGTTTTGTCTGAAGCAAGCATGACGTCACATCCGATGCTAGATCATACTCATTTTGGAGCCACGCCACGCGACACATCGTACGAATGCTAAAAGGTAAACAAACACTGGCGCAGATGACTGCACATTATGATCATCAATGTCTGCTGTCAGTTGATGCGGTAAAATACCTACACGTTAGTTTTATTTAAAAAAAGTTGAGTAAATAAAAAATTCTGTGGTCTTTATTGTGTTGATGTCAAAATTTACGTCCTATCGTTACCGACTATGTTACGTCTATTAATATGTTGGCGATTTCAAGGAGGCATGCTTAGGGACTGGTCATTATGTATCGCTTGGGGGGGGGGGGGGACGGCTTACCCCCCCCCCCCCCCGGGCCCTTCTTCGAACAGTATGATTACGCCCCTGCAACGGAACTCATTTTTTCCTCCCGACCGTTATTTTTTCTCTTGCAGCCTAATTTGTGACTTCAGGTTTTAGTATTTATGTGGGCATTAAACATGGTGTTACTGTATAGAAACAGCTTAAATAAAAGACATAAAATTGGGTTTGTTTTAAGTGTACCATAAAAAAAAAAGCTTCTCCCGACTGACCCTAGTTGTAATTTAAGTGACACTGCAGCTAAACGTTTCCATAGGCGTTATGTCTGCTATGACAATTTACGTCTGAAACTTGATCCTCAATTTAATTTCTTCTCCGCCTTTGGTTTTGTCCATCACCGTATCAGGATCCTGACACACCTTCTTTCCTAGTTATCCTGACACACCTTCTTTCCTAGTTTCTTGCGGTAAACATTAGGATAAACCTAATTGTCGATCCAATTCTCGTTTTGCCCTTTTCTTGACCGATTTGGTAGCAAATCTACTTGGTGGAATAGATAAATACGTTCATCGCTTGCCATTTCTTCTGATAAGCTCAGAACAAGGTAAACTGGGATTGAAGCTGCGTGCCTCGAGGAAGGCAGCTACTATCTGACTTGGCTTTCGCTCAGAAGCGGCAAGTCACGTGACTTGAAGTGCACGAAGAGTCTCTACGTCAGACACTAGGTGCTGTCAACATCTCGTGACGTCACCATTGAAAGTAGCCCTTGAATCGTTTGGCGCGAGTGAGAGACTCTTCGGACCGATTGGATGAAAAGGCGTTTACTAGCGTACTAGGTGGTCGTCCGTTGAAGCCAGGAAGGTGGCAGCGAAGATTGGATTTGATAGGAGGGTGCGTGGGCTGGAGGAGGATACGATTGTGAGGATGGTGTACGAGTTCGTTACCCGGAGGTGCCGTACCAGGTGGGTGGATAGGACATGGAGATCGGCGGGGAAGTTTGTGAAGCTGGTTGTTGGAAGGGGAGCAGTGGGTTGGAGGAGGGATATTAAGGATGTCGAAGTGGTAAGGTGGAAGAGGGGTATGAGAGGTAAATCGTCGACGGAAAGATATCGTGAAGAAAAGAGCAGAATGAGTTGGGAGAGCTGGTATGAGGAGGACTGGAGGAGTGTGCTGTTATGTAGGGTGAGGGCTGAAGTTTAGACACCCGGGCGACGGAATGGAAAGTAGGGGGAAACGAAGATGTTACCTGCAGTATCTGCGGAGAGGTAAAGGAAACGATGGAGCATGTTCTGGTAGGTTGCTGGGGGCTGGAGGATCTTAGGGGTAGGTGCAACCCCGCTATGCCCGGTACAAGGAAGAACGCCAGAAGGATGGTAAATTCAGGGTTTATTCCAGGGCCACACGGTCTGTCCTCAGGAGATGTTGTCCAATGGTTCAAGGATGCTCTAATCAGGGCTACTAGCAGAGTGGCACACTTCAGGAAGAGTTCTTAGCTGGTTAGGGACTAGCTCCCAGAGTGAGGCTGCATGGGACTGCAAGGCCTAAAGTACCTAGAGCTGCAGCCAGTACCTGCCACTGGTGGTGCAAGGTACTTCCTGTACTATATCCTGGTATCCCATGATCCATCTCTGCTAGCAGCTACCCCTAGGGGCAGGCAAGGCCAGAGCCATCCACACCACTGATCCCCAGGGACTGGACCATACATCAAAGTACATAGCATTACTGGAATACATCAATAAAGATACAGAGTATACAGAATAGATAACATGGAGCCATAGCATCAAGGTAAAGAGGCCCACTAAGTAGCCCTAGCTTGAAGAGTACGAGGAAGCTGTGGAAACCCTCGTTGCAGAGGTCCTGCCCTCGAAAAGAAGCGCCTTCGCTTCGTTAAGGTAAGTGAAAATTATTTATTAAGCTAAGCTATTTTATATACACAATAATCAAAGTTCTCAGAAATTATTCAAAAATAATACCAAGAAGGCGCGCATTAACAACAAGTTAAAATTAAGGATGCTATGGGGACGTTTAAGCTTTTTATCTGCTAATAATTCAATCGTTTGACTGTTCCAGCAGGGTGACATTACCTACGCGTATCAGTAACGTTTTTTGTAAGGTCTGGGAAATCTTTGAGCGTCAAAATTCAGACATTATTCCCGTAAAAACCCGCTATGCAAACCCGCTATGCACACGGCGCTGGTGTAGGCTGAACAAGATCGCCTAGACAATTTCTGTTAGGAATTGGTCGGTTTTGAAAAGAAGACACGCCATTTCCAGCTTCACCGACTAAAACTGGAGGCTTTCCGGTTTTTTGACACGAATTCCTGTGCATCAGAATCCAACTCAATTTCATGAAGTTGTGCAACAGTTCTTCTATTCGAAGGATAACCAATAGCAGGATTTACACGACAGTTTTGTGTTTCGTGCGACGAATTTTTACACTTCGAGCACCAAATTCCCTGTGCACGACTACCACTACTGTTATTACTACCACGACCACGGCTGCTAAAAACAAAGTTCGTCCATTTCCGCGGTCATTGCTACTATTTGAATTACTGTTATTGCTGCCGTTTTTCCTAACTGCAACTTGATTTTGTTGGTGATTTGACCTATTAGGGCAGAATTTAGAAGTCCACCCGACTGTATTACAAACGTTACAAGTGTACTTTGCATCATATTTAGGCCAGAAACTAGTGCTGCTATTCCTATAACCTCTACCATGATCTTTACCATTCCTAGTGTTACCAACATTTGAAACTCCAGTTTGGATTGGATTAGCCTGTCTCCTTTGAATCATATTTTCCAAGAAAAGACCTTGCATTTTAAAATCTATCAAAGAAGTGAATTTTCTTGACATCATAGGCATGTGAAAAGTCGAATTCAGTGTTTCCAAAATAGCCTCAATTTGATCAAAATCACTGATCCTAGCACCTGTGTTTTGTAAAATATCTGTGCATTTATTAAAATGCTTAATGAAACTTTCATTTTCTTGCATTCTCATAGTTCTAATCTTAGCAATTAGGTTATACCCATGTGACTGTATTTCAAACTTAGCCAAAAACAAGGTTTTAAAATTCTCCCAACTAGAAAAAGGTTCATTTGCCAAAAACCAGTCAACAGCATCCCCTGTTAACCATGATGGAACAGTTTGGTGGATAAATAATTTCTCTTCAACCTTCCTAACCTTTAAAATTCTTTCCAATTTCATAATAAAAGCTGAGGGGAAAATTTTGTCATTCAACCCATTAAATTCTCCAATTTTCAAAGCTTCCATTTTAGGCAAAGGAATTGACATTTCAACAGCTGTTTGGTAATTATTCTGTGATGAACAGCTAACAACATTTGAACTACCACTACCAACTAGATTACTGCTAGGTGTCATAACAGGTGAACTGAAAACATTAGTTGTTGAAGTTAATGGTGGCTTAGGTCCAATACCAGCTGTACACACCGGATTTGCACCTCCCCATAAAAAAATTAACTACTGAATCCAGTTTAGCACTCAAATCCAAGATGGCAGTGTCAGTAGAATTACTAGCTGAAAAAGGCTGGTTAAAATAATTTGGCACAAAAGTAGGAATTTGAGCTGACACTTGGCTAGGTCCAGGCAAGGTTGCAGAATAATTTGGCATTGAAGATACAGCTACTGAAGGCTTGCCAAGCATTTGGAACACTGGATCATTTGGTAAAATAGAACATGTTTGAACCTGTCCAGAGGGGTCAGTCCATGTTAGGGTTACTGGAATTAGCTGCTGCTGCTGCAAATTAGCAGTAGTTACTGAAGCTACACAAGCAGGAGGAAAAGGAGGTGGAAAAGGCAAATTCACATTTGAAGGCACGCCTGGTACAAATGGAACACCTCCTGTAACACTAGTATTACTTGCAACTGGTGAAAATAATTGTCCAACATTTGGTAAAGTCAATGTAGGGCTTGACACACTAACATTTAAGCTTGCTGATGCAGTACTTAGACTCAAATTAGGTGTCACTTGAACATTAGGGCTAGCTGGAGGAAACTGAGCTGCTAATCTTGATGGAGTAACCCCTAATGGTGATTGCACAACTTGTGGAATAATAGGGGTAGTCATCTTAGCTGCTTGTTCCCTTCTAGACCTTTTCCCTATTTTATTAGGGTCCCAACTTAAACTCCAAGAGCCAGGGTCTAAATCTGGCTTAGATCTAGTAGACCTTGGCATAAAATCTCACAATCTTGAAAGCTTTAGGCCTATAGGCTATGGAAAGTCACTTCAAGGCTAAAATTCAGTAGACTACACAAATCAAAAGTAACCGGGATAAAGTCTCCGTAAAGGTAAAAGTCAAAAGGCACTAGCCTACATAGGCCCACACAAAATCTTCCAATAAAATAAAAAGCACTGACTGATCCAAACTAAACTCCACTGTAATATAAAAAGTTATTGCTATCTCAACACAGTTCACAATACTCACAACTACTCAGGTTGTCTCTTGGTTACTCACTGAAGGCTGGGGTCTCAGGTGGAAATGGAACACCCAAGATGGCTGCCGGCATTCCAAAAAGGCTTCTTGGTGAAAATGGGTCCTTTCCTAGGTGAAAAATGGACGGCCGATGCACCACTTGTGCAACCCCGCTATGCCCGGTACAAGGAAGAACGCCAGAAGGATGGTAAATTCAGGGTTTATTCCAGGGCCACGCGGTCTGTCCTCAGGAGATGTTGTCCAATGGTTCAAGGATACTCTGATCAGGGCTACTAGCCGAGTGGCACACTTCAGGAAGAGTTCTTAGCTGGTTAGGGACTAGCTCCCAGAGTGAGGCTGCATGGGGCTGCAAGGCCTTAAGTACCTAGAGCTGCAGCCAGTACCTGCCACTGGTGTGCAAGGTACTTCCTGTACTTCCTGTACTTCCTGTGCAAGGTACTTCCTGGTATCCTATGATCCATCTCTGCTAGCAGCTACCCCTAGGGGCAGGCAAGGCCAGAGCCATCCAGACCACTGATCCCCACGGACTGGACCATACATCAAAGTACATAGCATTACTGGAATACATCAATAAAGATACAGAGTATACAGAATAGATAACATGGAGCCATAGCATCAAGGTAAAGAGGCCCACTAAGGCCCTAGCTTGAAGAGTACGAGGAAGCTGTGGAAACTGCCATTGCATAGGGAGAATTGGGGAGGGGAGAGGGGGGAGGCCATCAGGTGGCTTCTGGGCTGAAGGGAAGAGGGGGCAGGAGTCAAGGTGAGGCTACTGTTGGGTTGGTGGAACCGCAGGGAAGAGGGGGCAGGATTTTGCGTTTTTGTGTTAAAGGGCTAGGCGGCTTTGGCCGCACCCTGTTACAAAAAGGAGAGCCATTATCATCATCGTACCCTTAGACCGTCAAATAAAAGGCAGATTCATTTATATAAAACTATTTTCGGTAATGTATGGAGGTGCTGGGATGTGCCGGGTTGCCGATTTCCGACGATCCCAGGCAAGCACGAAAGGATTGAAACTATTTGGTTTTTCAATGACACGATTTATTGTGGAATCGACTAAATGGGTGTCACTGATGGAAGCCATGTTTCTCTCTCTCTGTATCTGAGCGCCGTCCAGTAGCGCGCGTGCTCACTGAGTTGGTGAAGGCCAACCGTGTGAAGGGTGCGATGGCTTTGTGGACCATGCACCTTCACACGCTCCCCCCTCTCCAAAAAATGTGAGCGCCCCACGTTGGGTGCCACCTCTTGACGGGATGCCAAACTGCGTTGGCTTGATCCCTCAAGCACAACTCTGAAGGCATGGAAAATGTGAAAACGTCAATGCCAACCATGTGAAGTGTGCGAGGACCTTGTGGGCCATGCACCTTCACAGAGGAAAACTTAAAATGTACCGAAGGAAGTTATGTGCCTTTAATTCTACCATACTCACGACCGATGAACTTCGTGACGCAGTCGTTAGTCGAAGACAAGGCACAAGCAATAAATTTATAACCATGCAGTTGCAACGCAAAACGGGAAAGGCAATGGCTACGACGATTCATTGGGAACATGGGAAGAATAAGTGTGTCTCGTCCGATTTGAATTTTTTTTAATGAACTAAGAATTACATGCTGAATAACTTTTTCCTCTTCCATTTTTGGGGCAAAGGCACCGTTTGGGCATAGTGAAGGGTCAAAGTTAGCACTTCGGGAGTTTGGCGTGACATCATCTACGTTGCCGGCACGCTAGCTGACGCCACGCAGGGAAGGATGAATTAACTGCCCCACTATGAAACAACAAATCCCAACCAGTTCCTTACAAGTGAAACGCCAAACAAAAGCCGGTACCTATAACCTAACCTGGGGTCCACTACCGCAGAAGCTCCAAGCAAGAGGGCCGGCCTATCTAGATTCCAGCGCGTGAAGTTTTCCGGCTAAGTTTTTGGTTGCGTTTTCTGATGTTATGTAGTTAGCCGCAGCGAGCACGACAGCGCGAGCGAGGCTCGTAATTTGGAAAAAAACTGACATCATTTTCGTGAACGGCGACCTTGATTTACCTTTTACACCAATGGCGATAGTACAACGTTCCACATATACAGATCGATGGTGGATGAGCTTGGAGCCGCTGCGGTAGTGGTTCCCCTTACCTAACCGACAATAACAACAAAACCACACGCAACTGACAACAACCCGCCTACCTGAACTGTTTACGAAAAAATAATATATAAGCTATCCGAGACACAAACGAACGCTGTGAGGCTAGAACGCAAAGAGTCCGGTTTTGATTAATTTCTGTAGGCCAAACTAAGCCTTTGCCCCAAAAATGGTATGGGAAAATGTTGTTCAGCTCATCATTTTACGTAATTCTAGCGCAACATGAAATTGATCGGTGAGGAGACACCTATTCTTCCCATAAGCCATTCATGGTCTACGATGTTATCCAAACCAAGTCCACTGTTTACATCTTGAAGCCGATACTTTGTATGTACATACTTCTCCAGGATACTGCCAGAATCTTCGTGAGTGTGCCACTTGTTGTTCAGGAATAAGGCAATAAGGGCCTGCTTCGGATGAGCCCACTTTGTGAGGTGGTTCCGGGATAACGGCTGGGATAATCTCACTGTTAGGATAGTCTGAATCAAAACTTCTTCAACAGGAACAAATACTTTATTCCAAACGATCAACTTCGGAGAGCGTGGGAATTCGTCTGCTCTGGTCAGAGCTAAGCCTGAGAAGCGCCCGACACCTTTCGGCGGGAGGGCAAAACAATCTTAGTCATGTCAAGGCCAGCGGATAACCGTGGCGATTACTGAACCCTCGTGTGATTGCTTCCTTCTGCCTCATTTTTGCTAGTGGCATACGCCACGTTATTAGCAACCTACATTACAACTTAACTTTTGTAATTTTTATTTTTTGGTGTGTCCTCAACAGGGCTCCGTATTGAGGTCAATTTTCGAAGGCATCCAAAATGTTTATCTTTTCTGCAAGCCAAAATCAGCCAAACATTCCGGGTTTATTCAATGCCAACTGAGCGGCGCCTTTGCCTCACTCAGCTTTCTTAAAGAATTTTATTAATCTTTTTTTTTTCTATTATTATTATTATTATTTGCTTTAGACTCTGCTCGCAATAAATTTTATTTTGATTCAAGTAGTAGCTGTTTTAAACTCGCGAAAAGTAAATTAATCATCTTAAAATTGAAGCGCTGTGAAAAATTGTGAACGTGCTAGAGAGGCGCGGAATGCACACCAGATGGCGCTCAAAATTGTTTTACTTGCGATGAAAGTCAGTCAGCTAACTGCTCGATCATGTGGTAGCGGAGAAATAGAAGAAATACAATCTCATGGTTTTGTTTACGTCGTGTTAAGTTAGTTTCAAAATGCCGTGGTATTTTCAGTGGCCAGACGCCATAAAAAAGCGAGCTTGTAGATATTTACTTCAGCGATACTTAGGACAATTTCTCCAAGAAAAACTCTCTCTCGATCAGCTGAGTGTTGATTTGTACAATGGAACTGGGACTATATCCGAGGTCAATCTGGATGTGGAAGTACGTTCAACCTAAACAACCATTTGTTATTATTTGTATTCTTACCCCTCCGAAACGAAAGTTTCATCTACAGATCTTTGGCGAAATGTTTTGAACGGAGCACCATGACGCGTGATTGCCACTGATAGTCCGTTAATTTGTTGTCGTTGCGTTAAATTGCGTGTTGTTGTTTTTGCAGGCAAACTTGCACAATCACTGACTCATGGCTAACCTAATCAAAAGGCCAACACCAAAATAGTCGAGTTGTCGAAACTGTTTGTCTCTACTGATGGCTAGATGGGTTTATCTGTTAACTGGAAGCAATAAATTGTTCGTAGCGCTGGTTAAATGGGTAAAAATGGTAAATTTTAGTTTTGTTCTTTTTTGGTTTTAACTTGGACGATGGGTAGCCTTGGTGGTGCCATTATTGTTATAATATTTCTGGTGCTATTTTTAATGATCGAATATTTTCTGTGTCAATTGGGTGACTTTGTCAGTTACAGCCATGGAAAGACAAGTTTAATTTGGACCAATTTAAAGATAAGCTTATAGTGTAAGGAGTGGCGACATTAAGATTTAGGCTATGCATTTCCCACAGGCTAAATAAATTAAAACAAAAACCTATGCCTTTTTTTT
>JAHWFP010089506.1:34994-45990 GCA_023313725.1 Lithobius niger
CCCAACTTTCAAGCCATAAAACTTCTGAATTACCCTGTGACCTCCGCCGCCACAAGGCTAAGGGGTGCCACTTTGGAATTCGCAACGCCTCTTCCTAAAAACGAACCCCCGTCTCGGCCTTGGGTCCTACACTGTCTCATTTAATCTTAACATACCCTCCTTTCGTCCTTCCCAAAGCCACTCCCAACATTTTTATCTAAAAAAAAAAAAAAAAAAAAAAAACCTTTAATCACTCTTACGTTCTTAAAATCTGAAAAATATTATAATATCCATCCTGTTCCCCGCCTTATGAACTGAATTACATTCACCACCCACGTACCTGTGATCACCTTGAAACTGTTCTCCCATCCCAGATATCCTCCTCTTCAACTTCGGACCCTGTGCTTCCACTCCATCCCTCACGAACTTGATACCCATTACGCCCACAGGACCACCACAACAGGATCCAAATCCCACATCTATAGGTAAAACCTTACTTTTCTCCTTAAACCCTTTAAGGACGGGTGCGCCCGCTGTATAATCATTGTTTACAGCTCTTCTACAAGTCATATCGAAAACTTCCAGCCAATCACAGTAAAATTAAAACTGGGATATGAAAGCCAGATCATTAAGGATAAAAATGACACAGGTTTCATTCCCTTACCTCAACCGCGTGAGAAGCTGCGATTTTTTTTCTACAAGTCAGTTATAAGCACTTAGCGCACACGCAGTCCTTAAAGGGTTAAGCCAACTTCCAACCTCTTCCAAAAAAAAAAAAAAAGAGAACCCCCCCACCACTTTTTGCAAGAGAAGAAGTAGGTTTTGCCAGGTCCGGCAAGTAGCCTCCGCACCACCAAGCCCTACCTAGGCAAAACCATACCGCCAGCCTCAGCACCCCAGGGTACTCCGTCAAAAGGTGCCCGCCACCAAATTTGACGAGGTCAGCCTGTCAATGCTAAAATTGACAGGTATTGTACTTAGCAGCATAAAGAAAGAACATTTTGCCGGCCCCCAGCCAGGCCGGCTAAAAATGGTTTCTTTTGCTGAAAAGTACAATACCTTAAGGCCCACCCTGCCTCCCCTCAGGTGTCACCATTTGACGCAACTTGAGACAATTAGATCCCAAGCCCATTGTGGCCGCATTCTTATAGGGAGGATCGCGCTTGCGCGAGCGGGTTGCTGAGGTGGCCATTGTGAACTGAAATCTAAGGCAATGTCATCATCGTTGAGGCAACAATGCTAAAATTTCCAGGTATTGTACTTTTCAACAAAAGAAACCATTTTCAGCCGGCCTGGCTGGGGGCCGGCAAAATGTTCTTTTTATTTTTAACACATGAAAGATCGAACACTTTACAATTTACACTTTGGGTAACTAGTTTTTAAATAATTAAAAAAAACTGTAAGGCTTTACATTAAAAGCACACTAGAGAATTTACATTAAATTTGTACTTAGAATTTCAGAATAAAAATTCAGTGGGAACTACACAAGTTCGATTACAAATTTCGATTAGAAAAAGTTTTGAGTTACCTAAACTCTTTACATTATTGAACGCACCTTGCGATAAAATAGATTAACGGTAAGTTATTAACGCATTTTAGCGATAAATAAAATACTCAATATTGAATGTACGGCACCTAGCCCCTACAAACAACCGTCAAAATGATCTAGTTAAAGTCGGGTACCAAACCTTAGGAGTACTCTGCTCCTGCGAAAATAACGTTATTGATCATAGTGATCTTTTGATTATTTAAGCCAACACCTAGGGTTGACTGTAAATAAAGAAATAAAAAGCTGTTTTTTTAGGAAAGGATACACTAAAACCCTCAAATTATGATGGACTGTTGTCAGGAATGCCGATGGGAATGTCCTAAGGAAAATTGGAAATGAGAAAGTTAGTTTCAAGTTTAAGTTTAAAAATTTAGAATAATTTTCCAAAAGTTCAAAGTTAAAAGTACAACTAGTTACCAACCTCTACCTTGCCCGGCATGGCAACTGACGGACCGGAGAATCTCCAACCCAGCCTTCGTAGTGACCCTCTCTGTAGAAGTCTGATGTGAGCTATGCTAAGGACTGCAATGTGCGATTTGCTTATATGGGGGGAGAAACCGCGGACGGCCGCGACGACTGCACGTATTGGCGGCAGGAGAGGCAGGCTGCCTTGGAAGAGGGAATTTCGTGTTAGTCCCAAAACGAGCTGTAGGCTACCAGGTGAGGCCTTCAAAAGGGTGAGACTAGGGAATTCATTCTGATTGGTTAGAGCTTCGGAGCTCTGAGTGGCTGGATTTTGGACCGTTGGAGCTCTTGGGGTTCTGGAACGGATTGATGGATCGTGATGGAAACGGTCATTTGGATTTGAACTTGGATTGACTGTAACTGACTGAGTTTTTAACTGATTTTAAAAAGGATAGGCTTGAATTAAAGCTGTACTCATAAGCTTTGCTATGAACATGTCGGAAATACAAACTTGAACAAGTTTTAATCGAAGACTGCGATGTTAGGCATCACACTATTGAAGGAGGGGGAGGGGGAGTGGAGCTTGCAGCTCAAACTCACTACACTGTTTAATAGAAGGAATATTTCGAAGTTGTAGGCTACGAATTGGTCACTACGAATGGGAGCCTGAGATCTCTGAAAAAAAAAACAAGATGCTGTCCGTATACACTGTCCCTAATAGTAAATAAACAATGCCGGGGTCAGTAGGGGTTATGGGAAAAATTACGTTAATAATTTGCTTTAAAAGCACAAGGCAAAAGATTAAAATAGACCAGCTTAATGTAATGCTTGAACGCATTATTTCCTAGTTATTTCGCAGCCGCAAAATAAATTACGGTAAATAAGATTTTCATGGTCAACAGAGATCGTCACCGCTGTTCAGAATAAAAATAATAAATACTTATAATAAACATGTATCATAAGCACACACATAGCAATTGGATGCCTGTGCTTGTTCCCCCTAGAACAAACACTAAACTGGTTGGCTTTATGCCGAAAAGAAATTAAAGTATTTACAGTAAATACATGAGTTGCGATAATGGCGACTAGCGCTGCGTGCGCTTACGGCGAATTTTGAGAGTATTTTCTTAAGATCATAAAAAATTATTGGAGAACAAATTTAAGGATCTGTTTCCGCAGGATGAAAGATAAAATGTTGGTCTATTAATCGGTGAAAAGTTTAGTCGTTTTGATCCATTAGTCGCTGAGATACAGCCGTTTGAAGTAGAGGTACTTTTGGTGAATGGCCAATGCCTAGGCCTACGCTGATCAGCGCAAGAAAAAAAGTTAAAATCGAGTTTTTGGCGGACTGCCATTACACCCTTCATGCCCTAACAAATTTCACTGCAAACCTCAGGGCCCTATTTATCTCCCGTAACATATTCATAAACCCTCTTCACCAGTGATTCATCTGACACCCCTCACCCTACTATCAAACCCCGTCTTGGCCACAGCCTACCTCGCCTGAAAGCTCGACCAACCCATCCCATCCACCCCCAACCCCTCCCCTTCCCGTCATCATCTCATTGGCCGTGAAGTGATTCCACCCTAAAGCCCATCTTCCAAGCTTCTCCGGAAAGTGTGCCATCTCCAGCCAACATTGCCACACCCTTCCAAAGAACTATCGTCAGCTCGTAGTAGTTATATCCCCACACTGCCACCCTCTTAAACCCCAGTAGCAGAAAGACGGTGACGGGTGCCGTACGTCGCAGATTTTTCCCCGTTGCTGCAGATCGAAAACGCGGGTGGTTTATCTCTCCTCTGTCTAAACCCATGATTCAAAACGTTTGCACCATACTTATGAAATGACGATGAGAAGCTTTGATGGGAGTGACTTAGAAGGGGGCACAGTAGATAAGAGTTTTCATTCTCCTAAGCGCCCCTCCAACTGGATATAAAAATACCAGGACATTTTTGAAAGATGGCCTAATATCGAAGTTTGGAGCATCTTATTATCGACACTAATGACAGTAATGTCAGCACTCCAAATTAAATTGCCAATCATTTAATTTCAAAAATCATTTCCAGAACTGCTGCAAATGCAAGTTGCCTACCATGTTTTAAGCGGTTTCCCTTTGCCTGTGGTGGCTACTGGCTACTTTTATCGTAAAGTAAACGTGTAAATTTTATCAATGACAGAAAATTGACTTCTAAGTGATAAATAAAGAAACCAGTTAAAAGTCAATTTTGTGGATTGAACATAAAAGTATATAATTTTTCCATAATACCATCCCATACAAAAAATAATAACATCTGAGGCGTTGTGTCTCAGTGTGTGCAATAAATGTAAGTAATAGTTATCGGTTAAAAACTATTGGTTATCGATTTTTAAACCACGGCTGCGATGATTTGGCCGCAAGACATGCAAATATGTCGAGGGGGCGAAACCCCCGAAACGATTTGCATGTCGAGCGGCCAAATCATCTCCAGCCGTGTTTTAAAAATCGATAACCAATAGTTCTTTAATAAATAACATATTTATATCAAGGTTGGGACGTCACGCTAACTCTTATTTAATTAAAACGTGTTTGTGTTTTGTGAATATTTATTCGAAAAGGCTGAAGGTCATTCCATTTTAGTTTACTGAGGGTGGAGTGGTTGGTAGACCGACGAGTTGTTTGCGTCCGTTTGTGGGGGATTGAGCAGGAAGGATATTATGCAGCGTCGTTTCGCCGTATTTCACGCTAGCCAGGTCGCTTGTGTTTTCGAAGCTTTTCGGAGTGATAGAACTTCGATAAAAGGCTGCAGGGATAGAATGACATTCTGGGAAGGTATGTAATTCATTTTGAGCATTTGTAGTTTGAGAATTGTTTAAAAACTAAGTAATAGGGTAGCGGTATGAATGAAGGTCATTGCATTTTAGTTTGCGGAGGGAGGGGGAGTTAACGCAGCGTGAATGGCTTAGATATTAGCCAGACGTATAAGAGTTTGCAGGGATGGGATTTCATTCCTTTTAAGTAATTAAGTTTTGTGCGTTTTTATTGCGTTACGTTTTTCTTTTCACGATGTAATTTGGTCGTTGGTGTGTGTTCCCGGTCGCGTGATCCGGAAGTGTCAAAAGTGTGGGTTATCGGCAAAAGTGTGAGGTAACTTGATAACCCACACTTTTTGCGATGACGCACACTTCCGGTGTTGGTTAACAGGATTTAACCAACGGAAATTTAGCATGGCGTTGAGTTAGCGTGACGTCACAGCCGTGGTATAATGTGCAATACTCTCAAGTCTGTACTGTATTTTAAAAAAAAGAAGAAAACTACCTGAAATACTGTGTTTTGGCAGTTACCCTGCAGTTTTGTGGACACTTAGTATGTTCGTCACAGACTGGTCAAGCATTTTCTGCTACTGGGTCTTAAACATCCCCTTAACCCTCCCCAATTGTAAACCTTCTTACACATCAACCCAAAATACTCGCCCTCCACCTTCAGCCTCACCCCCAGATAATCATACTCCTTAACTCTCCTAATCCAGAAGTCTCTCTGCCTTAACCTATCCCCCTCCACCCCTTCCCAAACGTCCTCGCCACATCTGAACAGCATAAACACAGATGTATCCCCACTGAACTCCACCTTCATCTCCATTCCCCAAGCAGCACAAATGCCAAGCATGACATCCAGACTATCCCTCTCCCCATCCAAGACCCTAATATCATGAGCAAACATCACAGGCGTCCTCTCACTCCCTCCCCTCCTCCACTAAACTCCAACCCCGAATCCAGAATCTCCCTTTCCAGGCCTCTCAGATACACCAGAAAAGCAGAGGTGAGAGTGGGCATCGTTACCTGAGACCCCTCCTACTCTTCACCCAATGCTACTCCACCCCATCCCAAACTGCCTTATAGCACTCCCCTCATAGATCCACCTAATCAACCTAAAGTACTCCTTTCCTTCCACAGCAACTCCTATCTCACCCCATCATAAGCCTTAGCGATATCCAGAAAAGCAACCCATACACTTCTCCCCTCCCTCATTGCCACCTCATTCACCTGAGATGTAATAAAGAGTAGGGATGTGCCGATGTAGCTTTTTTGCCGATATACCGATACCGATTACTGTCAAAACGGAATGTCGATATCTGCCGATATTGACTCCTGATATAACACTAAATAATGATTATTTGGCAAAAAATGAAAGTGTGATACAGTTTATGCTGCCGATGTACTACAAGAAAAAAAACTTATATTTAACATAGCCTCATAAAAAATAGTAAAGAAAATTAAAAAATTAAAAAAAACAAAGCTCTTTTTCCCTGCAGCCATTTTCCCCAGACTTTACCCCTCAAAAAAAGTGCATGCAGCCAAACATTTTCTACACAATTGTAAAGATGTAAAAATCTAAATAGGCCTATGTGAAAATGTTGACATTAATTAATGAACAGATAAGCACTTTATGATATATAGTCCTAAAATACCAGTAAGCAGCATTTTTTCTTATCTATTTGCAGGCATCGTTTGTTTAAAACTGTAAATTAAATGGTTTTTAATACATAACTTCAGAGAGGGTGGAGCCAACGACTTGTGGTTTCCACCATTGGAAAGCTGGCGAAAAAAGGGTTAAAATGGTGTATTTGAAGTCAAAATCGGTCAATATTTAGCGAAGTTATGGCCGTTTCCGTATACATCGAAAAAAAGTGTGGCGTATATTTGATCAATACGGTCTATCGGCACATCGGAGATGGACATCGGCGGTACCGATATATCGGAATTGTCTCCGATAACTGGCAGTACCGATATGAATCCGATAATCGGCACATCCCTAATAAAGAGGTTGTCCTCCATCTTCCTCCTTTTCCGAAAGCCATTCTGAACCTCCCCCATTTCTCCAACTACTTACGCAATAGCAAGAACTCTCATGAAAATCCTATCACAGAGCTAGTGATAGCAACCGGGAAAAAATTCTCGAGCTTCTCCAAATTCCTCCTCTTCTCCTTATGCACCATATGAATCCTAACTTTCTTCCAACTATCCGGGATCTTTCCACCACTTAGAACACCATTCATCTCCCCATTCAGCCTTCTCTTCCCCATTACCTTCACAAACTTGCCCACAATGCCATCCAGCTACCTTCCCATTCTTTATATGAGAAAAAAGCTTTTTCGAACTCGCCCACCGAGATCACTTCATATACGCCCTCATGAGAATCAATGACGTGGTGACGGTGTTGTTTAATGTGCATAGCAATGCCATTGGTGGTGGTTCTTCTTCACGTCGTTTTTGTGCTCACCAATTCTCTCCTTGAGTTTTCGTTTAGTTTCCCCAATGTAGACTGTGCCGCAAGTCTCACAAGGAACACAGTACACTACACCTTTTCTGTCGAAGTGCCTGGGGGCACAGTTGGTTCAACCACAGGAGAACACTTTGGGACAGAAGCACTGCTAGGATTTTTTGGGAGGCTGTTGGATCTGCCGTGTAGATGGAACAGTGTTTCTTATTTGTGGTATTGTGTTTGTGTTTTCTTGAGATGTTGTCTGCTAACCACAGTAGCCACCATCTGCCGGTGTTTTCACACCCAAGTGGTTCCATCAGAAATTTGCCACTGACAGCCTTGCTTCACTATAAAATTATTATTCTCCACTATAAAATTATCAGGACTTGGATCCACCTTGTGAGAAGGCTATATACAGTGCATGTGAGCTGTAATGCAATAGCACCAAGAACAGATTTGGACGCACACAATTTGGCCTAGATCGCTCATTTTATGGGGCTTCCTACATACACTACAGGTTTAGTAGCATAAGAAAGTAAGAAAAATACGATAGTCTTTAATAACGATACGTTATGTATAGGTACTATGATATTGTTACATATTGACCTATCTTAATATTGATGTTAACCTATATTTCTTGATACATGTAACGGTCTGTATTACATGTTACAAGGAAATGAGTGATAGTGCATCTTAATGTGGGTGCAGAAATCCATCAGCCACTGGCCAGTTGGCAATTAAAATATTTGTCTTGGTAGGCTACCCAATTTGGCCGGTGGATTGATGGGTGATAATAAGGCTGAAACGAACTGGATATTATCGATTCTTGTTCTTTAGGATTGTTCGTCAGTGTTCCGATGGTCTTAAAATTCCAAGCTATAGCTCTTCATTTTAGAAGTCAGAAGTGTTGTGTGCAGTGTGGATTTCTTTATTTTCAAACAATTTTTCGAAGCCTGTGTACCTGACAATTTATAAGAAACTTGTACTTTGAAAAATTCATGGCTCACCACATGTAGACTGAATGAATTTTTTTTTATTGTATCTGGTTTCTAGTGTCTAGAAACAAAACTTTTTCAGTTGCCGACTAAAAATTTTTGCTCTACCGGCCAATGGCGAGTTGAGAAAAATGTGAATCTACACCTATACATCTTAAGTATGGATTACAAAGTAACAATTTTGTATTTTTCAGACCCTGAATGAATTAGGTGAAACCTACAACCTTCCTGTGGAATTTGTTGATGGCTTCATTAGTAGCATTAGTGTATCTATCCCATGGTCATCATTGCTTGTTGATAGCAGTTATGTTGAAGTACAAGGACTTGTGGTTACTGTGCAACCGAAGCAGCGGTCAAGCTGTGGTGAGTTATAATGTCTAGAATAGAAAAAGCTATCAAACCCTTGACTGTTTCGACAGTGTTAGAGTCCGGCCACTGAAAGAATGACTCGGCGTTCGTTGAATATCGCACATTTTTGCCAGTAGGATAGGTGCACCTTGCCAACAGCGAGTTCAATCGAGCCCAGACATGGCGTCGAGTTCGACTCCATTAGCGAGCGTGGTAAAACTTAACACAGTCAAGCTTGGGAGATGTTTAAAACGTCGTCTAGTATTTCGAATCTAGGGTGAGTGAATTTGGAGAGTATAGAACTACCACACATTCCAGAAAGTGTGCAGTTGCTGCTACTGGAGTGTCGTGACGTTTTGCTACACGTCTCATGCAAGGCGCGTAAGCCTATTGCTTTTCCGGGCACAGACTCCGGGACAAAAATAAAGGCCGCGTCTATCACCCATTTCGCAGCTCAATTTTTTCGACACGTCAATAATAAGACGTATTATTGTAGACATGCGTATAACTAAACAACTCCTTATTGTTAAGAAAGTGTCGGCAGAGGCAAAGGAATGCTTGGGGTTTGCTGGAAAACGGATAGCCGTCTTGTTAGAAGTCTTGGTAAATAAAACTAAAAATCCATTGTGCTCTTATTTGTGTTATTTCCCAGCTGCTGATTGCAATGTACTGTATTATGAGCTAAATTGACAAATTGGCCTGAGGATTAGTTGGGGGGGGGGGGGAGCGCAAGCTAGTTTTCCTTTTTTTGTGGTAGTAATCGGCGCTATACAGCAGTTAAAGTAAGGGACGGTGATAAGGAAAACGTTGCACCGATTCCTTGATTCAAAATGTTTGTCAACAGAACAGATCATTGAAAGAAGATCCGTGCAACACTATAGAGTTAACGTCTAGATATAAGAAATCTCACGAAATGATCGGAAGGGGACAAGACAGATGTTGATTTGCAGCTCCACTTTGTTGTACGTATGTAAACAAACGAGAGGTCAACGAGCGAGTTTGACAACCACTGTCAATGTATTTGTTTTTCCTGTTTATCCAGGATTTACACACGTTTCAAGGTAACACGTGTAAATTTATTGTAAACTGTTTTCGCCTCGCCAGGCTTTTGTTATCGAAAGTAATAGAACTCTGCCGAAATCACGAGACGGCTACGGTAGATTTAACAGTTGCCGTACGCAGTCCAGCAGTTTTTCGTCTTAGGTAGTATGCTTATTTTAGACACGTGGAGCTCGTCTTATTCTTCATTTGTCTTATTTTACTTTACCTTTATTTAATAAAAAAATTAAACGGATTTAATTTAATATTTCACTCGTGATTTCACTATTATTTTGTTTGTTTGGATTTTGGGCAGCTGAATTTGAATGGCTTGCCTGCTGTACTTGTTATTGCCTGGCAACCATTAGGGGAGGATGAATGATGCTTTAAGCGCGAGCGATGTTTATATTTTCCGTAACGAACCTCGTTTTTAAAAGTACTTCTAGTGAAACAAACATTTTCTCACTTCACTATGTTATGAGAGGAACCACAAATTATCTTTCTTTACTGCTAAAATTATTTTATGTGTTGACATAGCCATAACAACGTCTCAAAACGATCATGCCAATTGAATTCATTGCTAATGCACGGACAACCTCGATCCGATCGTGTACGTAGCACTGCCAAACCATGGAAGCATCCTTGGTAACGGGGAATGAATGGCCAAGAGTGCACCTTGCATGTACCTAAAACAGGCGAGCGAGGTCACGACTTAAACAATCGATGATAACATCAAGTCATTCTCTTAGTGGCCCTGTTCTAATGAGGTGTCAAATAGATAGTTTCAAGACTGCATGTTAGATCTTCCACAGATTTAGAGTTTTGGCTAGCCTACTTAAAAAGCATAGGCTAGTGTTGGTAACTTAAAATTATCACAATTATTTTGTCCAAAGAAGTGAGCGAGAAAAGATATGGAGGTGCGTTTAAATCTGGAGGGCAGTGAAAGTAGAATCTTCTAAAGGCAGAAGCAGACCATGAATGGTGGCATAGGTACAGAAATATACTTGCGGAAATCCACCAGCCACTTGCCATATAGTGATTTAGCTGTGCAGGTTGGCAATTCAGCTGGTAGTTGGTGATAACCAAGACAGAACTGTTACGAATTAGCTTTTGGGTTAGACACAAAAGGATGCAGCTAGTCACAATCTTCCGTAGAAGGTCCACGCCTTACAATATTACAATATACTTTAATATAGTTTTAAATTGTAAAGCTTATGCATTTAAAATTATTTACAGTTTTATTCCAATAACTTAAAAATTTCTAGTTTTAATTTCATAGTTATTTATTTTCAAAATGATCAATAATTGGCGGCTCAAAAAACCCATTCTGTTCTTTTTTGCCCTTTGGCTTTTCCAGGTAAATAAATTATAGTATGACATCCTAATATGTATATTAAATTGTCCATGCTAGCGGGGGAAAAATGGAATTTATTAGGCAATTT
>JAHWFP010089507.1:0-18944 GCA_023313725.1 Lithobius niger
GACAAAGAGTCCCAACAGCAACATTAATGATTTCTGCCCAGTGCTCTTGCAATAATAATTGCTCTGCCGACGAGAATACTGCAATCACATCAAAATCGGGTTCAAAAGGCCCTGGTCGGTGTTAATACCTACATTTTAAGCTACACAAATTGAAAATGGGTTCATTGGTTCGATCTCTAGGTGGGAGCAAAAGTTGTAGCCCATTTGGCTTTCCGTGTCAAGAATATTGTAGCTACGTTAAAATAGCCTGCGAAAGGCCCTAGGCCTTGTCCAGACCTACGTTTTAAGCTATAGAACTTGAAAATCGGTTCAGTGGTTCGGTCTCCAGGTGAGGGCAAAGAGTCCCAACAACAACAACAACAAGAACAAGAACAACAACAAGCAATGGCTATGCTGTGGACGCCGAACGGTTTGATTGTTGTCATTAAAATTTGTAATGTGGTGAAATAGTTACGACACGACCCCAAATACCGAATTTCGATGGTCTATGTCAATTCTGGGCGAGACTATAGGATTTCAAATTTGGACGTTTAACATAGAAGTTCATGCTGAGGCTTACATAAGGACCGCTACCGCGGTCCTTGATAACAAAAAATTATTATAGTAATGCATTCAAAGTAACCACAAAAAATGTCGATAAAATAAGAGTAGGAAAAAGAAGATATGAAATGCCAGAAAATATGCTAACACATGTAAATATGAAAGAAGTACGGGTAAATTAAAAAAAAAAATACCTAATGATAAATCAGTTAGATACATATTATAGTCCAGTGAGAAGCGCCGATAATTTATGAATACATAAGAGTAATATATATTTTGTGTTGTATTTAGTGTATGTATTATTTATTGTTATTATTAATCATGAACTTTAAAAGAAAAAGATGAAGTAATATCTCATACAAGCTTTCTATAAGCTTCAAGAATTGCTTGCAATAAAAAAACTATTATTATATTACGAAACTCGATTACAATATTTGGCAAGAGAAGTGAAGTGAAGTGAAGTAAAGTTTATTGTTCGCATGGTGAATACAAATTATACAATATATATGGTAGCTGTCAGGGAGATACTAACATTCAATCAGAATGATTTAAAAGTATGCGAGTAAGTAAAAATACAAATGTACAGGTAAAAATACAGAACAACCATTTGGAACAAAAGTCCTGCTTGAGTAAAACACTCGTGCGCAGGGTAGCTGGGAAAAAAGGGAGAAAATCTCGGTAATGATTGTAAACATTGTAAACATAGTATGATAATACAAGTATTATTTTTTACGACAGCACCTATTTCAAGACTTTGGTAAGGCTTTCTACTTCGTCTATACCAAGCAGCCATGATCGGAGATCTTTGCCAAATCTATGCACACTAACACTCTTTCTTACGTACAGTGGTAGTTGGTTATATATTTTTGGAGCTATGTAGGTAAAATATTTATGAGCAGCCTCTGTATTAGTCTTGGGTACAATCACCTTATGATCACTCATAGCACTAATAAAATGACAGCTAGCAACTGGATGACACAATGATGCCTTATGGTAATAGCAAACAATTTTGTGAATATATACAGACCTAAGTGGAAGAACGTTTAATTCGCGGAAGAGTGGCATTGAGGGAGACCTAATTTTACGAAAAGCCAGGGTTTTAACAATTAGTTTTTGCATTTTGAAGATAGGTTGCAAATTCGTGATACTCATGCCTCCCCAGCATGAGATGCCATACTGCGGTACACTATTCACTAAAGCATAGTATATAAGTGACTATCCCCAGATGGGTGCTTAGGTTTAGAGTTTTTCCGCTGGTTTTACACAAGCGTAACATCTGGCTTCCTTCTTTTTATAAAATAACACAAGAAAGCCAACTAAGTGTGCAAAAATTGCAACAGACGACGTTTCGGGGCTAAACGATAACAGGTTGCTGTTTAGCCCCGAAACGTCGTCTGTTGCAATTGCATCACAATTATCAGTCAAGCATCGCTACAAATAAAAAACACAAAATTGGTAATGCCAAAGCAAAGCATTTTATAAGGCAAGCAAACATTAAAATTTTTGTTTAAAAAGAATGAACCCAAATTTGCTGACAAAACAGAAAAACGTGGGAGTCCACACCTCGTTCAGCAAGTGAGGAGCGTAGTGAAGCCAATTTAAAAATCTCTTCCTTATAGACTAGACTCAGTACCAGGAGTGATAAATGTCGAAAACCCAGAGGTGGGGGGTGATTTACTAGAATTTACTAGCGGGCTTCTTTCCGTATTGTCGCTGTAAGGTATTCTTTCCGTATTGTCGCCGAATTATGGCTGTAAGGTATTTACGACCATACTTTATTTTTCTCCTATTCTGATGTTTTTATCATCGTCTTTCGATGGCGGTGTTTCTTGTTGGATTGGTGTGAGGCGTGTCGCACTTTGGGTACTTATTTATTGCTGCGTGTTCTGTTTGGGTAGTGTCAACAATTGTTGGGTGCTTGGTTATTGGCGAAGCCACTAGGGCATTAAATCGAAAGTCTTACCGCATTGTTGCCGAACCATCGTTGCTGTACGTCTAACATATTTGTCTGGCTGTTGCAGACATAGGGCTTCGGGCAGATGACCAGGAGTGGTTAACGCTCGTTAAACCCTTCAAACCCTTTATATCTGTACAACGACCAGTTGAATCTTTAGTGAACGAGCCATTGTTTCAATAAAGTGATAGGTTAGCGCATTGTTGCCGAACCATCGTCGAACATATTTGAACAACAACGATTTGCATTGGTTAGAACCCGAGCCATTCTTTGCTCCAACTCCCGGTTTTAAAACTCAATAACTGAAATAAATGCCGTATTTGTTTATTTTATTAATTTTAACTCTTTCCTTCGGCTCATTCTTCAGCTCCAATAAATGTATTATTTTGAAAACATTGAAACGTAAACATTGATACGTAAACATTGCTAGCGGTAGTAGATTTACTTAGATAAGTAAGAACCAAAGGCCTTCATTTTCTTACGTAAGTAAGAAACCCACGCCTTCGTTTTCTTACTTATGTAAGTAAGAAAGCCACGCCTAGCCGTGGTTCTTATTTTAGCGAGATTATAGAAGTGCAGCAGGATCTGGATGTCACGATTTTGTTCAATGATTCCGACGATACAAGCTGTAGCCAAGTAAGCTTTGACACCGTAAAGGTTAGAAACGCCAATGACGAACAAGTCAACCGTTTTGGAATGGTCAGTGCTGGTGAACGATAGCAACTTCAAAAGTCCAGATAGTGTTAGCCGACGAATATCTTTTGAAATGGTATTGTTGGCAAAATTTAAATCCTTCCAGGTGTAGGAACTGTTAAAAAAAAAAGCAGTCTTAGCCATTTTCCAAGCGTTAGGAAGCTTTAAGTTGTGACAAGGTATATAGGGCAGTGACACAACGTAGTATTATTGTGTATAACTCTATGGTGGAGTCAGTAACTGGGTTAGTTGCAAGGAGCACTGGAGGGCGAAAAGAAGGTCGTCTTATTGAAGCCAATGCTATTAGACTGGATTTCTTAAGGCTATAACGCGCGATTTTTGTTGTTGGAGAAAGCAACCTTCTTTTAAGCCTAAGAAATCCACTCTCAAAGCACTGTCTTGATTAGAAGTGCCGTTGTTTTTCGTTACATTTTAATCTAGTGCACCTTGTAGCTATTACCTCCAAATGGTGTCTCGTAGCCAACATGACGTCACTTGACGCTGCTCTATGGCTGCAGTATAAGGTACAGCTTGTCGTAGAAGCTTATGGTTTAGTCACGCAGGTTTATTTTTTCATAAATTGTTTGGTTTATGCCGTTGAATTTGCACGCTATAAGTTAGATACAACTCATGGGAAAAAACTTACCCGACGGACCATTGTTTAAAAGTGACATGGAATCGACTTATGAGCTAAACCATTGTTTAAAAACGATACGATTTGGGATATATCGTATGACCTTTAAGCAATGAGAACGGCAAAAGTATAGTCATAATGTTTAGGAATGCCTGCTGTTATCCGGACTGCTGCAGTTTTATAAAAACCCTACTTCCAACATTCATAGTAAAGTTTCCCATGGTAAAATATGAAACGTCTGCCATATCGTTATACAATTGAAGACAACATATACCAAAAGATTATTTACTGTCATTTTCATCAATTACTATCTGGAGTACTCAGCCTAAAGGGACACAGATTCAGGCAAATCTCATTTGTGAACGGTACTGACAGTGATGGTTCGTAAAGGAATCTACTCCAAAATTTAATTTAAAACACGTCAATATATCGAGAAATATAGTGGAAGAAGATTGATAGAATGACACTGAACAGGTTTCAAAACCAAAATGAAAGTTTGTTTCTGGTATGTAGAACCAGTGATCTACATTGTCCAAACGGCCGATAAGCTGCACAACATGGAGGTTTGTCTAGCAGATACGCATGCCAATAAATAATCTAGGGAAACAAAATGTATTTTTGTATCGTCTGTGATGACGTGCGCTTGTTGTGTGATGAAGTACTCATCTCGTTTTGGCTAGGAATGACGTGAAAACTAACTTTGCAGACATTATAAATAACGGGATTAACTTTATGGAATTTGGTTATCATGAAATTTATACGTGAAGGGTGTGGACAGATAAATGGTGAAAATAGAGTCTTGTGAGAGTCCACTGAGAGCAGGGGGTCGCAACTGTATAGAAACAATGCATTCCAAACCTTCGCACTTTGCCTTCCATCCAACGCTTGGCCAACGTCAATAATACCAACATGGCGCCGCCAACATCCGGTTCTCGTCTGAATGAGATCTGATGAGATTCGCTGAAGGCCAATTCCACAATATATTTGCTTATTTATTTTATTAAAAAAAAATTATTGTAACCTTTCGTATAAAGAGCATGACAACAATTTCGGATTAAAACAAAAATTTCACGAATCTCATTCAAGCTAGTACAAAGGCGAGTGTGAGAAATGGATACAACCGTAGGTGCCGCCATTTAAAGAAAATATGGCGGCGCCTGGTTGTATTCCGTTCTCGCCTCTGCTCTCACCTGAATGAGATTCGTGCAATTGTTGTTTTAATCTGAAATTGTTGTCATGCTTTTTATAGGGGGGTTACAATAATTTTGTAAATAAAATTAATAAATAAATATATTGTAGGATTACCATATTGCAGTTTGCCATATATCGTATTGGGATACACATCCCATAATCATTTCTGTTGTAATTGTGCGATGAAGGTAACGCATGTATTGAGCAGGTTGCCACAAATGTAAAAACGGTGTATATCTTAAAAATGATGCAAAAAGCAATTTCTAAAATCGAACAGCTATTGGAAACTTAGTTCAAACTTTTGCCTGTACCAGGATAAATTTTAGAAAGAATATCACAGTGTAACTGCAGCCATACGTGTTTTACCCTACTCGTCGGACTTGTGTTTCTTCAACAGTGTGTACGAGGGGGATGGCTCTTTCAGCTTTACTTGTCCGCGTCGGATTTCCAAGATGGCGTCCCCATTGAGAAAAAGGCGTGTGTCGATTTCATTGTATTTGCGTGCGTTAATTTCAATATAAGAGGTAAGCAAACCACGACTTGATTAAACTAAGTCGCGGTATTGCAATCTGACATTTTTAGTTTGGTCAAGTTTGAAACGGCTGAAATAAACTTCCTAATAATTCATCGAAATACACATCTTGAGCTGATAGAAAAATAAAAGCAGACGATGCAACATGCATAAAGACGGAAGCAGACGACACAGAACACGAATTTTATTACTTGTTATAACCTAAAGCGAAGAATAACTTGCTTGACATCTCCGCCACCCCCCCCATTTTTTTTTTTTGGGGGGGGGGGGAGGGGAGAGAGAGGTTCTAATTTTACGCCTTGATTTACATCCTTACTAGAAAACGTCTGACCATCTTATTTTTAATGTATTCCTGATTTATTCGTGTTTTAGAGACCTGTCATTATTTATGGCCGGGGGGGGGAGGAATGTTACTACAAAATTGTTGATGACCCTCCACCAATTAAGATCCAAAAATAATGTATCCCCCCCCCCAAAAAAAATAAAAAATTGCGCTTTTCGTATACTTATAGCGACTGTCTGCAGATGATTCCTGTAGCCAAGATTAGTGCTGTGGCGAAACAAATAAATAGCTCTCCACACCGACAGCGTGTCTCGTTTTTAACGAAAAGACATGTTGGATTAAACATGTTCTATAAAATGTTCCTTACACCCATCTGTTGTCGAGATTCATACAATAAGTATGATCAAGAATTTCCCAAACCCTATAAATTCTTGGTATGATGAACACACTTTTTGCTTGTGGGCCCACATCCGTAACATAATTAGCACCTGAAAGACAGGAGAAGCCAAGAAACCAGATGCCAAGGCTTTTCTAAGAAGTTCTTTGTAAAAGCTATACTTGCAGTAATGGTACTAATAGCTTCAAAACCTTGTAAACACTGACATGTTGGTGAAGGTGAGGCGTTTATAAAAAATTTTGACTGCTGAAAGTGCCATTTTTTAGGTGAGAAAATGACCTTTTCTTCCAGTTGGTCAGTCTGTTTTTGACCCCCCCCCCTTGACTGGATCTGAAAAATTTACGATTTCTCCTTGAGAGGGTACAAAAACTCCATGCCCCCCTCCCCCCAACGCGATATAATGACCGGTCCTATACGTCATGTATGGTTTCATTAAAGTTTTGAAGAAAATAGCAAATAACCGTTTTCCCAATCGGCTCGACGCAATTTTTATTCCCACTCGGCTAATTTTGTTAGTTTGTTTTTTTTTTTGGGGGGGGGGGCGAATGGGGGAGGGGGTCTCCCCTTACCACCCCGCTCCCTCCCTTTGCTCTACTGTTCCACTTCACATTTGCTGTTGCAAGATGAATTAATCCAACTTGATTTTATTTCATTTTTAGCATGTAAAGCAATGAACCACATCACAGTGAAGAATAATGTTTCCAATTTGCCAAATTTTGTTTCAAGTTCCAAATAATTCAGTTATTTCGAAAGCATAAATAAATTTACACTTCATCTTTTAGTAACTCTTTGATACTACCTAACACGTAAACTCGATGACAGGATCGGAATCTGCCAGCGGCGGCGTAAGTTACGTTTGATTTGGCTGTTGGGGGCGCACACAAAGAAGAACGATAATTGGTAGGATTCATCTTTGGGCGCACACCTCTAGTACGAACGAAGTTGTTCTCAAATCGACGGTGGCGCCGGCCTGGCTCCTGGCGGCGGTGATAACGCACGGACAGGCTTTGACGCGAATGTTCCCTATCTGGCGTAACAATATAATATATCTAACTCTATGGTGTGTACCCCATGAAAACCATCGTGGCGGCTGCCATCCCATAATCTCAAATCGGACGTATCGATGCGTGCTGCGCCTTCAGTTGTGAATCTGCTTGTCCGGTAAACGCAGTTTACCATTATATCGTCCAAGCTGACAGGAAGACTTCAAAGTCACAAAGTAGAACTTATTAATCTGGGTTGATTCTGGGTTAGCAACTAGGTTTATTCTGGGTTGTGCCTTGATCAGCCATCAACAAAAAGATTGACGTCATGAAGGAATGAATTATATTTCTTACGCTTTCGAATGCAGCATTTAATACCTTTTTGCGTCACCTTTATTTTAAATTGCGTTCCACAAAAATAAACCACAGACAGGTAACAGTCTTAAAGAATGTGACGTTTTTTCACGTGCGGCGTTTTTTACTAAACGGCAATTTTACTCACGGCGTTATTCTAGCGGCATATTGGGGCAAGGCATCATTCTTTGTTAAGACTTATGAGCTTTGGAGAGATGGCTCAGACGGTAGTAGCCTCCGCGTTATTATCTGGAGTTCGTTGATTCGAGGCCCGATGACGTCATCTCACTGGAATCGGAGAATAACGCACTAAAAGGAGTCAACGTTTTAAAAAGCCACCAAGTGCACATCTTCATTATAATATCGGAGGCCGGCTAAAAGGAAAAGGAAAGCCTAAAGGAAAACCACTTCTCCCCTCCTCGCGCCCGCATTGAAAATACACTCTTCCACTCTACCTGCAGCCAAAAAGAAGCCAGGCATGAGTGGTCGATCAATCTCACAAGTCGTCGGGAAGAGTGGCGGGAAAATGTCCAGGGAAATGTGTCCCGGGAAATAGGACCAGCCTCGTGCATAGCACGGGCTTCCTCTAGTTTATACAATAAAATGCGACGTTTCGGGTTTGTTCTTCCCGTTGTCAAGTAAAAAAAAAAATATTTTATAACGTAAACTAAAAGTCACAACAATGGGAAACCATTTAAGTGTATCTTATTTTGACTTTTAGCTTAAGCTATAAAATATTTTTTTGCTTGACAACGTGATGCCAACCCTGAAACGTCGCATTTTATTGTATAAAATATGTACACTTGATGGCTTTTTAACTCTCAATGGAATACACGTACGTAGCCTAATAAATGTTTACCGAATCGTAGCTATTTTTAGCATAGAATGTTTTCTGTTGCGTGATTGTATTCTTTTTCACCTACATTATTTACAGCAATTTTTTTTAAATCTTAATTACCTGATTTTTTGGGGCCATCAAATATTCATCTTTTTAAGTGATTGTATTGTTGGGATCAGTTGTAATATTTCACAGTCATTATCCCAGCAATCCTTGTGACAGGTCCGTGGGAAACCTGAGCCAAGTGAGTAGCGACAGAGCAGCACTGGCCTCCAAACCAAACGGATGCTGTTTGGAATCCCGCCCCAATGTACACATTGTACATTCTCTCTACTTCCAAGTGCCAGGTCTTCCATATTGGCTGTCAGGACGTCGTCAGTCTTTATTATTTGAAGGACCTCCCACTTCCGGGTGTTTTTGAGATTGATGACCTCGGTGTTCATCTTACAGCTGACCTAAAATCGTCTACACACTGCAGCCTAATTGTTGCAAAGGCGTATAAGCGTTTGGCAATTGTTGAACGCTGCTTCAATTCGGGAAACCTACTAGTTAAGATTTGGGCTTTTAAAGTCTTTGTTAGACCCCTTCTTGAGTTTGCGAGCCAGGTCTGGTCGCCATATCTGTTGAAGGACATAGACCTTGTTGAGTCGGTGCAGCGTCGCTTCACTAAACGACTTCCTGGCCTGAAAGACCTCCCTTACGGCGTACGTCTGCACCAAGTAGGATTAGAGCCACTCGAATTACGTAGACTGCGCTCAGACTTACTTTTGACTTTTAATATCGTCAGAGGTTTCATGGCTGTTCATTATGCTTTTCTTTGACCCTTGCCCAACAGAAATCACCAGGGGTCATTCGTTTAAATTGGCGGCGTCATCGGCAAACCTTGATTCTAGGAGGAATTTCTTCGCTGTGATGGTGGTTCACCCTTAAAATTCCTTACCAGAGACGACTGTGAGTGCGCATACGGTGGAACGTTTCACCACTCTGCTAAAAAAATCATGTCTCAAACGTTTCTTGAAGCGACCAGCTTTTGTGCATGATCTTCCTGTAACTACTACCCGGTGACTTTTAAATACCCATTAATATTGGACTCGAGTAAGTGGCTTTGCCCTTCGTGCTCCTTACCATTTTACACATGGTTAAACCCCATTATTATTATTATTATTATATTGTATTTAAAAAAAAATTCTTGGCGGACCCTTAACCATGTATAGGGCAGAATGTCTGCTTTTTCTGGGGTTTAATCCACAAATACAGGCATAGAACGCATGTGGAAAATTAATTTCAACACTGGGCGAAGTTACCGTGTCAACAGACACAAACAGATATCGTCACAGAATGTAACGGGCAGTTTTCTCTCCTTTATTGCACCCGTCTCTCCCCCCCCCACCCCACCCCACAAAAATTAATAAGCAAAAAGCTAAGCTTTAAGAATTTTAGCGTAGGTCTTCTTAAAGTTTTACGCGCTTCCATAAAGTTATGAAAGTGTACAGCCTCTAACGTCCATCTGGCCGGCCGTATATTGCAATCCCGAATGCAGCGTACGACGGAAAATCCTTTGGCTTTAGCTGCTCCCGTCGCGGATGCTTTTCTACCGGTTTTTTTTTTCTTTACCTACCCCGGTCCCACTCTCTATTTTTCCCGCTTTCCCCCTTCGTTTCATTCTATCTTCCGTCTGGCCAGCAAACATGGCTTGGTATTAGGGAGAGAGGGAAGGTGTAGGGGTTGAAATAGAGGAAATGCAGAGGGGGTGAGATGGGGGTTTGGGGGCCAAGTTTCGAAGGATGCTGCCTTCCCTCGTCCTCCTCGTCGGAAAAGTCATCGGTGTGAGAGTCACGTCGTGATTAATGATTCAGCAGCCGACGACGGGCGGGCTTTTGATACAGGTTGAAGCCAGCAACGCAAAGCCCGGCCGGTCGGCCCTGTGGTTGTGCTTTCAGGAAAGTCTAGAGAGAGAGACAGAGAGAGCTGAGAACCGGAAGGAAGCTTGGAGCCCCGACAACAAGGACGATGGGCTAAAGGATGAAATGACTTGGTTCTGTTTTGTTTTTTTCTTCTTTCTTCTGTCCCTTCCTTGTTTTCTGTTTTCCTCGTTGTTGTTTTTTTTTCTCTTTCTTTCCGTATATACCTCGAGCGTTGTTTCATTCGTACAAGCAGGGGAAGGGTTTGGACGGTTGGTTACCAAAAATTGGAGGGGAAAAAAGGTACTGAAAAGCAACAACCCCCCCCCCCCCAAAAAAAAAAAAGACGGAACCAACCTTAGTGATCACACATAGAAACTCAGGCGTGAGCAAAGACGCTTTTTTTTGTCATTTGTAACTTTTTTTTAATGTTTTGACGTCGTGTTGTCCCACTTCTACTGTTTACACGTAATGGTTCCTGCAACCAACAACGATGACACATTTGAGAAATCGTGAGCATTTAGAATAAATTGGTTGCTGCTGCATCCAACCATTATACACGCAAATACAATTAAAGCCACATTTCAAATTTCAAATCTTTTCATGAAAGGGACTTTAAAGCTGGATTTTCGGCTTTTCCATAATCGTAATTAATGAAAAAATAATTGTATTTTGTCAATTTGGAACCAAAATATGTGATATCTACCCAACAAAACTTGCTAAGGATTGCCGCCAAGATTTTTAGGCGTTTGAAGTCATGATATCAAACGCTAACCTCTTTTGCCAAGATAATCCCCCTGCTACATAAACGTTAAATGAAATATATAAAAATTGCGCAGTAAGCAGTTTTCATACATTTCATTTAACCTTCGAACTATTACTCGGTGAGATTAACTTGGCAAAAGAGCTTGGCGTTTGATATCACGACTTCAAACGGCCAAAAATGTATTGGGAATCCTAACAAAAGTTTTGTTTTGAGGTAGATCTTGATCACTTAGAATAAAATAGAATATAATAGAAATTCATTTTCATGTAAAAAAAAACAATTATCAAGGAGAATTTGTTTTATATGGAAAAACCCATTACACGTAGCAAAATGCAAACATGTACAAATTGTACAATAAAGCAAACAGAAAACCATTAGAACTAGGATTAGAATTAGAACTCATTACGCCAGTAGCGCGCACACACCACCGACAGTGCTGGGGCATATTTTGTAAAAGGGCACGCTGAGGTTTATTTATCTGGGTTTTTTTTTCGTCAGTCTTTCTTTTTACCCTTTTTAAGCTTGTTTCCCTTTTTGCCCGTTTATTCCTTTTTGCCCCATTCTTGGCCTTCATTTGCTCTCTTGTAGGCATCTAGGCCCTTTCTCTCGCTGCAGCACCAGCGTTTATCGGTTCAGAAAACCAAATTAGAGCATTTTTTTTTACAAAAGGGCAAAAAAAAGGCGTTTTCCCAGAAAAGGGCAGGGACAATGATGCCCCTCCCCCTCCTGTACCCGCCACTGCATTATGCAATATTGCAACATGTAAAATTTATAAAAACATGTGGTAAAAAAAGTGGTTCTACTTTTTTAATATTATATTTCGCTTAACGTAGATTGATGCAAATTAATACTCGTGTAATCAACCGACTAATTTTTAAACCTTACTGAACGTTTCAGAAAGAATTATAACACAGTATGGCAAATCACTGTGATTGCCTGCATTGAGAAAACGTCAGAGGAGGACAGAATTAACCCCGTAGCTACGCAACTACCCTCTCAGCATCTCATCTTAACTGGACGATCCTGAAAGATTTTTCTGAAACTCTTTTCCACTTTGGTCAGTTCCTTACATAAATAATTTTGGAGCAGTAAATTTACTCAAATAATTTTTCTGCACAGTTCTACCAAATTTCCTTTCTTGAGAAACTGTTTGATGCAATAAGCAAGACGGAGATCTCTTGCTCGGCAACCATTTAAGGATAATTAATAAACAGTAACAGTAAAGTTTTAACGAAAAATTTTTTCAATTGTAGTAAATAATTTGTAACTATTAATCTTCAGTTCGTATGGTGGATATCTTTTTATATTTAGAATCTCTATATGAAGTATAGTGCCTGAAAGAGAGGAATCCCGACGCTAATCTTGGGAATCTTGAACTTCGAACTTCCCAGAATTCAACAAATTTCACGAATTTATAATGATGATTTCAGACTTTGAAGTCGAGTTTAAAGCTGGGATTCCTGAAATTTCAAGTTGGATTCCGGCCTTAAAAGTAGGGCTTCCGAGCTTCTTCCGTTACAACTCCACATTTTTTATGGACCTTCCATTCCATGGTAAAAACGAAATTAAATCTAATCATGTACGTGAATATCGTGGTCCAGATTAACTGCAGCTTCAAACATTATGCAATTGAACCTAAGCGTGTCAATACTCATAAACATAAATATAGAACAACTGTTTAAAACTGTTCGTAGTATTTTCACCACTTGAGTTTTTTTTTTTATAACGATGACTTTGAGATACATCGTATAGTTACATCTTAACTTAAATCGTAAAATTAATGTTAGTTTTAGCTTAAAAGGAACCCACAATTACGTGACTTCACTAACAACTAATGACACCTCCTCCGTAGATCACAAATGATTCAAAAGCTCATAAATGTTAAACGCGGATGCAAACCTATTTACGTTGCCTTTTGGACTTAAATGTCACATTGCCTGAGCGGGGAATCGAACCCACGACCTTTGAAATCAAAGGCCGGAATCCTAACCGCTCAGCCATACTGACATGGCCAACACTTATCGAGCCCAATTGGCTTTCTGTCCCGTTTATAAGCTCATAAATGATACTAAATACCCTTAAAAACGTTTTATAGTATTAGTGACAAGCTAGTTAGGAATCGGATGAAGGAAGAAGATGTTAAGGAAAGGGCGTGGCAACACGTTGTTATGTACGCGCATGCTTGAACTAATCTGGCCTTATTTGGCCAACAAAACGATACACGGCGATACACAGTAAAACAGTACACACAGCGAGGTGGAACAAATGGGGTGTCACTGCAGAACACTAACTTACAAACTGCTCAGAACAGACCAATGTTAGGCTTGAAAAAAAACAAATCATCGATAACCTCGCCAATGGGTACTATACAACCCAGGACATTATCCACCAGTTAAAAAAGATGGGATCAATGCCAGCATGCAATTCGTTCCAATATTCCAGTCCCCAAAAAAGTGCCACCGACGATTGCCTTGGGTGAACTAAACTACCATACATCCCAAACTCTGGGAATCATTGTCTTGCGTTTGCAAGAAAGAACTCATACTTCCGACAGTGGCTTCTCGAATTAGTGGGTTCTTGAATTGAAAAAAAAAACCCTTTGTCCGTGACTGCAAAAGCCCATCGTCTTCGGAAATCGCGCTATGTTACTTACACCGTTAGAGATGCGGTATACGTTGTGCAATGTAAAAGTTAAAATGACCAGATGCAGAATAAGTGGGAGGAGGGGGATCGTTGTCACCTTCCCTGGCGCCTTATCTATTCAGGTATAACCTCCCTATATGGGAGATATTAAAGCCGAGCGAATATCAAAAGCGATCACTTCCTACTTTGTGAAAACGGGACATTATCCAAACTAGGACCGAGCTGCAGTGGTCCACGTGAAAAATAATACTTTATTAAGAAAAAAAATTGAGTTCTTTTTTACTGGAGATAAGTAATCAAGAGTGATAAATCTTACAAACTAGTAACCAGTTTGGCAAAGTTTTAAGCAATTGTATGAAATTGCATGAACAATAAGTGTGGAGAAGCGTGGAACTTAAAGAGAGAGTTCTTGACCACAAACATGGTCGGAGGGGGTAGCCTAATTGGGATGACGAAAATCAGGGCGTAGTTATCGGGAAAGGGTCGGCGACATTCCTAAGTTCCAATGCAGATGATATTTACGAAAGCTGTTACATGAGTCTTGACCAGCCGTGGTTCACAGAAAGATGGTATTAAATTCTGGACTCACCTGATTTGCGGGGCTAGGGAACTCCACGATAAAAAAAATCAGATTAATAGGTTTGTTGAATGTAAAAGGGAAAAAGTTGGAAAGTCGTTTAAATATTGGAAAGTCGTAACTGTAATACTGTTGTAACTGTTAGCCACAAATTATGAGCTAAAGGAAAAGACTGAGGCGAATTTACATTGGGGCTATTGGGGTTAGGGTCTACTTCCAAAATGGCCTGAATTTAGGGAGAAAGTCCTTCATGGAGGACTGGAGGGAAAGGATTGAATTACTAGAAAATTTGAGAAAAAGCCAAACTCGTCAGCCAAACTCGTGCAGATACATTGTTTACAATAAACATATGTGACATAATTATGCAGTTTGACATTAATTCATTGTTTAAGGTGAAGTGCACTGAAAATATCGTGGCAAAATCTTGACTTGATTTTTGTCGAGGCGAAAATGATGTGATCACTAGTTGTGGAGATCAAAAAGTAAAGTCATTCCGAAAGCCTTGTGGGATAAACAAGACGGCAATAAGTTGATGGCTATTAAAGACGCTGTCTACAAATTGCACTCGGCTTGTTACTGCTGTCGCCGGGAATTGTTCGCTTGATATTGGTAACACCATCCTTACTCATTGATCCCTCTTGAGAGGGTATATCCCTCCTAAATGTCATTGGTATCGCTAGCTACTCACGACCCGTCACGTTCTTGTTGATTGTCGCCATCTTGATGGTGTTCGTCATCGTTTCCATCATCCGCGAGACTTAGCACGCCAATTGGGAAATGGGTCCTCCAGCCCGCGGTTTTTTAAATTTTTTCAGGAAGTATAGCTGTTTGCATGGTTTAGATTTTGGGTTTGTTTAACGTCGCTATACTGTGTAGCGCTGTGGTTAATATGGAAACTGCACTGTGACTGAGTTTGTCGCTGATGACCTTGCTGTCGACCTAATGAACTATCGAAAGACTCATCCCCCCCCCTCCTTCTCCCCAACTAGCCCACAACAACACAACAGTGTCAGTGGCGTATTCGGTTGCTCTATTGTGCAACCTAATCACGTATGCTAGTTTACTCGAAAGGGCCAGCCGGTATTGTAGTACAAGCAGTACACCGGTATTAACAAAAGAAGGGATGGCTTCATCGTGAACTTCCTTGGCGGTCTTCCGCTGGTTGAATTATATCACAATTTTCAAAGGTCGACTCTTTTTGGAAACTTGGCGGCTTCTCGTGTACCAGTTTTGGTTGTTTCAATTTGTCAGTACTGTACGTATTTCTGGAACTCAATTTAACTATATGCAGTGAGGATGGAACCGATCATTGGGTAGGTCTTCCATCCACACATTAATGATACTTGCTTCTATTGCTGCCCTGCAAACAATCTTCAAGCACGTTCCAATACCATGCATCCAAATGTATTATTTCAGTCACAGTCGATAACAAACCAAGAGTGTTCATGGGAAGTGAGATCGCTGTTATGCTTAACATATTCTGACTTGGTGACTCGGCAGATACTACCATGAATTTTTTTAATGTTTTAGTATTTATTTTTACCTGAATACGGAAGGTTGTCTTCCCGAAACGTAGTGTGGTTTTAATTGTGCACGATACTGGCTGTCACTCTATCTTATCTGCTAAAAGTGTTGAAACTTCTCAATCTCAATAACATATTGTAAGACTCCTGTTAGGGTCTTGCATTTACGTTGGAATCTTGGTAAGCACGTGGCGTCATGGTTGGGAAGCGACGGGCATTATTCTCTCTCTTAGTAACTTTTTCTTTGTGTTTGGTGTTTATTTTAGTTATTTACCGTATTCGTTTACAGATTTAAATTTGTTTTGTGGTTTGTAATGTTTAAATCATTGCCCATCTTTCTTAATTGCATTCACTGGTCCTTTGATTCCTCCTTATTCTGCAAAATTGCTTTCACCAGCTATTTGAGTCAATTATTGTGACAACTTTAGCTAATTTTGCTGTTAAATATAGTTGGCTCACACTGCATATTCCCCTTTTACTCTGACATCCAGCTACTTGGCTTTTAACTGGGCGTTTGGACCGAGCTGATTGGACCGGGTGTTTAAACCCAGTGGACCAAACCGTTGCTTTAGGAGTTCAGCAGTGATTGTAGGAAAACTCTACTGAGTTTTAAGCACAGAAGTGAAGATCTTAATCAGAGTGGTGTTTATAATAATATGCTTCTATAATATAACAACGCAGAGCTGGAAGTTTATTCCCACAGAACGTTAGTCATGGCGGCTAAGCGTTGATCATTGGCCTGAACAAGCCGTTCAGACCGGTTGCTGGAAAGTTGAATCTGTTCAAGTAGCAGCTAGAATTGCTTGTCAGGGCAGTGTGAGAGACTAGCAGTATCTTTCAGCAGCTACGGAATGTATTGTGCACTAATGTGTATCTTTCGTCCCTTACCTTCATCGAAGGTAGGATTGCCCTTACCACGATCGGAGATAAACATGCCCCACTTGAGTCATGATTGAAGATAAGCCTGTCCCTACCTTGATTGGATATAGTTCTGTACTTGCCACGATCACTGATTGTCCTGTCCTGACTGTGATCAGTGATAGCCTTGCCCCATGATCGGAAAGAGGCTTGCCCCTGCCCTTATCAGCTGTAGGAATGCCGCTACCATGTTCAGAGAAAGCCTATGATCGGTGATAGGCATGTCCCTAAGCTCAGAAAAGTCCGAAGTCCCTAAGGCCACCCCTGAAATTATCGGTGATAGGCCTGCCCCTGTCATGCTCGGAAAAAGACTTGCCCAACCATGATCGGCAGGGACACTGCCAGTACTATAATCGATGATAGGACTTCCCTAACCACGATCGGCAACAGGAATAATTTTGTCATGAACGGTGGTTTCACTCGTGACGCACTCCCTTTCCAGACTACTTTATCTTTTTAAAACGTGTAATTATAGTAAAGCTAGTTCATCCGACGGCTTTTGTCCCTTCTTAATCATTAGAAAGACGACTGAAAGAAATTAATTTATACGACATTTCGTTTAATTATTTCAATGCCCCTGCTGACTTTTCACTAATCCTATTAATTTAGCTTCTATTGTTGGGAAGCTGGGGAAGCACTACAACTCTTTTAACAGAAGTATTCTGTAGATAACAACGCGTAAATACAAAAAAAAAAAGATTGAATAAAGGTAATGACAATAATAAAGAGCAGAGCGGCCGTCAAACTACAACTTGATCTTCGACACATTCTAAACTGAATTGAATCGGATGACTTAGAAATCCTTTACGACATTCAATTCTCCCTCCCTGCTTCCTCCTACAGCGTTACTGGGGAACGAGGAAAATTAAATTAGGGAGGATTCAATTCATAGGTTAGGTTTCCATGCCAACGTCGTCAATAGTAAATTCCTGGAATAATTACGACAGAGATTGACGCCCCCTGACCCGAAGCATGGCTGTATATAACCAGATTTTATTGAATTAAATTTATTAACTGAATAGGCCTAGGTAGTTTCAAAAAACAACAACATTTTCCTCGAAACTTCTCCAACAAAAAAATTAAAAACACAGTTAAAACGAAAATTTATTAGTCGAAATAAATAAAGCGCACAAAGGACTCGATCTTGTGGACTCTCAGGACAGATGTGTGAGCGGCAATTACGGCATAAGATAGACGCAGTAGGGCCTTTTCATTAAGTGCGAATTATTTATTTAAATAATTATATATATTTTTTAATTTATTCTAAATCGCGTAGTAATGACGTAAAAAGGTCCATCTTAGCAGCAAATGTTAAACTGTCGTTTCAAAGAGGTTTTTGTTTTAACGCGTCTGACAGCCTGAAAGCACATCTCAATAAAATCTACCGCAAAAGTTTCAGCAAAAATCGTGAAAGAAAAAAAAATGACACGAATTCCTCTACGTATTGTCTTGACGTACAAAATTAGGCACCGAATCGAGGCCATCGGCGCCTATTATTTTTAAAACCCGTTTAACTATAACGCATAGTTGTGGTTCCTCGAAACACATGCATTATAAAAGTTTTAATCATAAAACAGAGCATATCCATTGATTTGCAAGCCACGTAACTTGACTTAAACTTCAATGCTGAAACATACATTACAAGCTGATCGCTTCAATAGACCGAATAAATATTTTGATGGCCTGTATTTAAGGAGAACCTGTGCTTATACGAGGCCCGGCATTTAGCTGAGGAAATATGATATCTTGACTATATCAATGCACGTCTTTCCTCTTCTCCAGGATGTTTTAATTCAAAGAACTATATTTTTTGTAGGACAAGAAGCACCAATAGACCATATTTTACGCAACGAAATTAACTTCCGGCTCAGGCCAAGGATTAAAAGAAGGAGACGTCCATGTTGCGGGTAGGAGGCAGCCATGCCGGAGGAAGTGACGTCACATGAGTCATTTCCTACGCTAATCCACTAGTCACGTCTTCGCACGTCTTTCAGATAAACCGGAAACGGAAACTCTATTAACGGAAAACTTATACAAAAATAAAAAAACCTTAATCTCCGTTTATTATAGTTTGCTTTTTTACTAAAGTAAATGCTCTTTTTTTCTTCGGCTAACAATATAGACAGAGAGTTTCTATTTTTTTTTTTGAACTTCGTTGTTTGGAAATCCACTAGTCACGTGCTTCCTTGCAAGACTCTGATTGGCTGTCCGGGCTGC
>JAHWFP010089507.1:18954-29397 GCA_023313725.1 Lithobius niger
GATTGAGGTTGGCAGTAGTGTGTTGGCTATCGACGCGCCATTAAGCCTCAATCCCCCCCCCCCCCCAAATTTCCTGGTATGTTTTATGCCAGAAGGAGCAGACCAAAATTTATTCTTTCTCGTATTGACCCCTTTTACTGTTGGACTTGCGCAAGATATATGAACTTGTATGCATGTTATTGCTTACGTTCCACAGGGTTCATTCCTTGGGCCACTCCTCTTTGATATTGAGTGCAGATGTATTAACTTATATGCATGTTATTGCTAACGTTCCACAGGGTTCATTCCTTGGGCCCCTCCTCTTTGATATTGTGTGTTTCTAAGTGCACGATGCAGTGATCTTGGTATTTTCCGTCTGTCTTGGCCGTAACTTCTGCTTTAAAGTTTTCCATTAATACTTTACAAATTCTTATCTGGTCCTTTCAGCTTTGTGCATGCTTCATACACCACACCACACACCTTATACTAGTGCCACCTACATGGTCATTAGGAGGTGTTTCTTTTCCAAACTTATCTTTAACACAAAATGATACTTTTTTTTTTGCACGCTTTTCTTTTTCTCTCTTTTAAAGCTTTTGGTATTGAAAAGCAGGCCTCCTTTTTGTTCTGCACGTGTCGTAGATCCCATCAAAAGTAAGGCTTTCTTAGGAAACAGCCGATTCACGCCAACGGGAAAAACGCAATCCATCTTCCAGTCGGCCTTAATATCGTTACTCTTTTGTTGTTTATCACGTGGTATTGCGCCTGGAAGCTTAAGAGTTCGGGAGAAGAGGCTGAGGGGCGGGAGGTGGGGTTGGGGGGGGGGGGGGATTGGCGTAGACGGAAGTGTCAGTGCTGATAAATAAATGAGAAGTGACACTCTAGATGTGGCCCGCTCAACTCGTACAAACGAAGTGCTATAAACTTAAAAATAAATAACGTCCCCTTTTGGCGGCAAGTTAAGCTGTTTGTTCATGAATGTTTTTGACGTTTCACGCAGGAACAGAAAAAAAAAAAACAACCTAAAACTAAATGCCGGTTGTTCAAGAGTTTTAACTAATGGAAAAATGAAAATACAACCTATAGGGTGAAAAGCTATGGGGCGGAAGTTAAAGTTGAAAATTGACAGCAGGTACGACGAACTGCAAAGAGGATACTTTTCGGTGGATTGCATTCCAAGGCTTCGTACTTTTTTCTCGAGTTTTTAAAAATTCAAGCGGTAACGAAAGATATTTGGCACTGCTATACGAGGCCTGCAACGGCATCGCGACCAGGCCCACGTTTGATGTGGTGCTAAATAATACCACATCCATCTGACGTCACGAAAATGGTTTGGGTCGGTGAAAATTTATTAAGTGGTTCTCAAGAGCGCACGAATGGGTTTTTTTTTTCTTTAGGGCATGAAAAGTTTTGTATGACACCGTCTAAAAAAGAAAAAATTTCGACAACGCATCAGCAGTTTCACCAAACATTTCCTGGAGCCAATGACCACATCAGCTCTCTTCTCCATTTGCATGATCACCTCGAAACGAATCTAAGCCGATCATAGGCATGTCAAAACTAAAAACTTAGATCTAAAGAATAACTTTTATCAAATATACAACTATTGCACGCTGATCCCGGCATTGAAGGATAGATATTGTGCTCCACAACAAAATGTTAGCTATTGATTTAGTTTTGTTTGGTAAAAAAAAAAAGCCATCGCCCACATCTGAAAAATCAAGAATAAAACGGAAAAAAAAAACACCGCCCACTCGCGTCCCGAGAACCACTGAATTAATTTTTAGTGGCCTTATGATTTGCGTATACTGTAAGGCTCTGATTCATAATGCATTTTCTCTACACCACCTTACTTGGAAATTATTTAAAATTCAACCACTGCAACGTGGAGACTTAAATTCATTCATTATACATTTCAATGCTAAACTAAAATTAAATAAAAACGAAACTACGATTAAAGAGCACCTACTACGCTGCCACTCATTCCGGGCATACGTTATTCGGACCACGAGAAGCCAAAAGCCTCAATGAAAACTTTAATAAATTGCGTTGAAATTGAACAAAGACTCTTTAATTGGTAAAAACGAATTGAAAGTTTTTCTTTCTTTCTACGCGAATTACTGATTTCATTTGCGCAGCTAGCATTTCCCACCAAGAGATTCCTGTTATACTTGTAATAGTGCCAGCGTGAGAGTAACGCCAAATAATGGTTAGCCTATTTTTATGTGTATTTTATGTGTATTTTATTTGTACTATTTGACCTAAGAAGAAAGAAGACGTAATATTGCTAGTTTGAAAGGTTTTGAACCCTTCATAAATCTTTTTAAAACATACGAAAATCTAACGGAACCTCCATACGTTTGGTACATGATAACTGACTGGAAAAAAAAACTATAGAATCTTGCCTTGAAACATAGGAAAACCAGCACTAACATGTCAAGTCAAAAACCAAGCTTTACAATCTCAAACTCCAGGGGCATTTGAGACCTTTTTCCACACGTCACTGGCAAGAAAGCAGCCGACAAGCTTCCTCATCACGAGAATGAAATATTAACATTTGAGATATTTTACTTGGCAAGCTGATGCTGCTTTCCTCGCGTCGCCTTGAAGGATTCCATGGTGCAACACTATCAGTGATTTTGCTTGTTGTGACTTGGAGAACTCTGGCTCAGGGGGAAAAAACAAGCTAGAAGTAAGCTTTACTATCACGAACTCCTGGACGGCATTCGAGCCATTTTGCACACATCATTGATGAGGAAGCAGCCGACAAGCTTCCTCTTAAGTAATGTGTGCAGAAAAGGATGATCAAATGAACCCAAGGAGTGCGAGACACTTATCATCAGATATTTTACTTGGCGTGAACTTGTTATTCCGATGACGCAAAGGAGAAGTCCGTGGTTCTATTACTACCTGCAATTTTACAAGCTGGTAATCGGTTTACTATCACAAACTTCTGGGATGTCCTTTGAAGATAATTTCAAGAAGAAGCTTGGAGGCTGCTTCCTCTCCAGTAACGTGTGCAGAAAGGGCTGGAATACACCCCAGAGATATAAAAACTTGGGATATTTTACTTGACATGCTGTTGCTTCTTGCCGACGTCAAAATGAAGGATTACTTGGTTGTATTCTACCAACGATTTAGCTCATTGCCGGCCAGCTAAGGCCGTCAGACGCTTGAGCTTCTCACAGTCAATACAGCTATCTCAATCGGCTGCGAGTCGAAATCGAAAAGTGACATCTGTCGGCATTAATTTCTGAGCGTTCCAGCAAAACAATGGCGAGCTCCGTGTCGTGTTTTGGTGATGCAGTAATTAAATTGTTATATCGGACGTAAGTAACGTAGTCTTACCGCAATTCTTGTGTTTAGTTATTGTGTAAGTGATCCAAAAGTCAAACATGCATGTCAAAATGGATGTAATTGCCCTTTAAGATTCATTCCTATCAGTTCCGTCTAAGTTTACAGATGGTCTCATGATTTTTTTGGGGGAATTTCCACTCATTTTTCAGCCTAAAATTAAACCGAACTAAACAAAACTAGCTTGCATTTAATTATTATTTTGTTTAAGTTAGTTGTAATTTAGTCTACTTAGATTTGGGCTGAAATATGAGCAAACATTACCAGATGGAACGCGTGGCGCCCTCTGAAAACTCGGACGGAATTAATAGGAGTGAATGTAACACATTTCAATAGGGACTTTTTAGCGTTACAAAATCTCCTCTCCCAACCCTATAAATTTTTGCTTAAATCGGTATTAGAAGTAGCAATCGGCTTTAACTATCACAAATTCCTTTGTGCATTTTAGCACTTGTTCCATACCATTACTGACTAGGGATCACGAAAACGAAGCCAATTGCACGTGCGAATTAAAACGAGTCTTGTATTTCGATACCGACGATAAAATAAAAAGCAGGCATACCTTCATCAGAGAGGTTGAAAACAAATATAAAAACATCTTACATTATATCAATTGGATCAGCCATGATGGTGTGGTGTGAGCTGAAAGCCTACCTCCCTAACGCAGCTCACAACCCATACTGCATCACACAACATACCATCCTGATTATCCACTTACGGCATAATGTAAGGTGTTTTTATATTTGTTTTTAACCTCTCTGATGAAACTATGGCTGCTTTTTATTTTATCCTCGGTACCTAAATATAAGACTTGTTTTAAGCCTTTGACTTGCAACCAAAAGTTTTTTGTATTTACATTTGTCTTATATTCGCGTCCAAATCCATACCTCGCCTAAATTTTGACTGATTTTGAAGTTTGAATACATCCTTCAAACCGTTTTTTTTTTAGTTATCCATTGGTGTTACTGAAAAGTCAGTAGCTCCAATAGTTTTTTTTAAAATTATTTAGCAAAAACTAAAATATTACAAAAAATGGACCTTATAAATTTGTTATGCAAGAGAAATATGATTCTGAATCAGCATTGGCTGTGCTATCGTAACAACTATATTGGTAACAGAGGGGGGCACTGTCAGAATCTTGGGTGAAAGTCATCCACCTTATAAACCGTGTCCGTTTATTTTGGTTGAATTTGTGAGCCCATAACCACAATTCACCTTATATTCGAGCCGCCTTACCATCCCATATCCCTACACCAATGCTAGCAGCTATCTATCGGCATCATTATCGACTTCACTCAAACATTCCAACTGATGTGGGGGGGGATTGAGGCTTAATGGCGCGTCGACAACTTGGTCATTAGCGCCAACCTCAGTCACGGTGCAGTGGTCCGGGTTGCCACTGCACCACACATTACAGAGATGTTATTCAAACCCCTAATCTAAATCTTGTCATACATCTGTACCTCCTGCAAAAATTGAAAAACACCGGACAGGAGGACAGACTTATCGCCCAACTGACGCGCAATGTCATGCGGAAGATGGAACCGACGACGAACACCATCAAGATGGCGACAATCAACAAGTAAGTGCCGGACCGTAAGTGGCCGTCGACACCAAGAACATTCAGGAGGGTCTACCACCCGCAAAAGGAAACAGTGAGTAAGTCGGGTGTGACCAATTCGCAAACGGGCCAACACAACCTCCTCACGGCGACTGCGGCGACACGCCGAGTGCCACTCCTCGACAGTGCCTTTAATGGCCCGTAACTTATTACCGTCCTGTCTGTCCCACAAGGTTTGCCAAAAAGCGTGTAACCTCAGACGCAGAGTTGGAAAGGCATCTGAGGGAACAAGGCTGAGATCCCTACCGAGAGGGCCAGAAAGGGCCCCTTTCGCAGCAGAATCAGCTTGTTCATTCCCTGCTATCCCAACATGGCCCGGGATCCAGCAGAAAAACACGGTTTTCCGCTGGCCAGGCAAGCGGGAAAGCAAAGCTTGGACACGTTGTGTCAAGGGGTTCCGAGGATTGTAATTCGCCAAGGACTCCAGGGCACTCATGGAATCACTAAAGACAATGAAATGTGTGCCCTGAAGGTCAAGGATCCATTTCACCGCTAAACCAAGAGCCAAAAGCTCTGCAGAGAACACAGAATAGCCTGATGGAAGGCGATGGGCAACCGTTACACCCTTACACACACAAGCACACGCCATGCCAACGTCGGACTTCGACCCATCAGTTAACAGGCGCTGATAACCGGCGTACTGAGAACTCAGCCGCCGGAACTCCTTTAAGTACCTTGCTGGTAGAGTGGAACCCTTCGGGAGGGACGCCAGAGCAAAAATGAAACTGCCACCTGGGACAAGCCAAGGGGCAACTGGCATTCTCCCAAGCCTCAAGACGCAGGGCATTTCAAAGGCTATCTCCTGACAGGACTGCTGGAGCCTATCGCGGAAATCACCCTTACCCACCCTGCGTCTACCGACTCGCAAGTCTGGCCCAAAAACCATGGACCAAGCAGGACTGAATTGCACAGCACGCAAAAGCACAGCATACTGAATAACAAGCTGTCGCCGACGAATGGCCAAAGGTGGCTCCGAGGCCTCAGCATAGAGGCTGACCACTGGAGAAGTTCGAAAAGCCCCAGTCGCCACACGCAGGCCACTGTGATGCACAGTGTCCAACATCTGGAGAGTGGAGTCACTAGCCGAATCATAGACCGTACACGCATAATCAAGTTTGCTGCGGACAAGGGCTCGGTAGAGGCGCAACATGGCAGCGCGATCGGCACCCCATGAAGTGCCCGACAGGACCCGCAAGATGTTAAGCGCCCGCAAAGCCTTGTCTTTAAGCTGACGTAAGTGTGGAAGCCAAGACAACCTGGAATCGAACACCAGACCCAGGAAACGTGCCTGTGGGACAACAGGAATTTGTGCCTGTCCCAAGTACAGGCAAGGATCCGGGTGCAGCGTTCGTTGGCGGCAAAAGTGGATGCACACAGTCTTGTCCGGAGAAAACCGGAAACCATTACTTACCGCCCAGGTCTGGACTTTGTTAATTGCCAGCTGTAGCTGCCGCTCGCAGGTCTGCATGTGAGCTGCCCGAAAGCGCAGGTCGAAGTCATCGACAAACAAAGACTGGGGAACAGCAGCTTGCTGAGCAATGGGGTTGATCCCTATAGCAAACAAGACGACACTAAGAACACCTCCTTGAGGCACACCATTCTCCAAGACAAACGGGCGGGAAAGAGTCGCCCCGACACGAACGCGAAAAGAACGGCCTGAGAGGTACGCAGAAAGCAACAGTGGCATCTGTCCTCTCAAGCCATAGTTATAAAGATTATGGAGAATCCCATAACGCCACGTCGTATCATACGCCTTCTCCAAGTCAAAGAAAACCTGAACCAGATGTTGACGCAGGCGAAAAGCCTCCCTCACATCCGATTCAAGGGCAACCAGATGATCGATGGTTGACCGAAACCGTCGAAAGCCGCACTGGGACGCAGATAAGAATCCCCGTGATTCCAGCACCCAGACCAACCTCTCACCGACCATCCGTTCCATAAGTTTACAGACACAGCTAGTCAGAGCGATTGGGCGATAACTGGAAGGAGCAGTAGGGTCTTTGCCCGGTTTCACAATCGGGATGACCACTGCTGTCCTCCACGCTGCCGGAACAGAGTCTTCCGCCCACACACGGTTGAACATCTCCAGCAAGAACTGCTGGGAGGCAAGAGGCAGATGTTTCAACAGCTGATAGTGAACATCATCAGGCCCTGGGGCGGAGTCATGCGACTTGGACAAAGCTGAAACAAATTCCTGCCTGGTGAACGGTAAATTGTACTCCTCTAGCCCGTCGGAGCGAAAGTCTAGAGGGTGAGCCTCTTCACTACGCTTTATTCTGAGGAAACCAGGATCATAATGGTTATCACTCGAGACCTGCGCAAACGCAGAAGCAAGACAGTCGGCGATATCCGGCACAGAAGAGATCACGGTATTCGCCACCTTCAGCTGTGAAACCGGGGAAGGCACGGTCTTCCCCGAGATCTGGCGCACCTTCCGCCACACCTGCTGAGAAGGCGTGGAGCGCGTGATCGACGAAACATAAACCGCCCATGAAGCACGTCTAGCCTCACGGATGACAAACCTGGCACGGGCACGACAGCGCTTAAAGGCTACAAAGTTGTCAGCAGTTGGGCTGACTGTAAATGCACGCAACGCTCGCCGGCGGGCCTGAATGGCCTGCCCGCAAGCAGGTGTCCACCACGGAACAGGAACCCGCCGCGGCTGAGTGGACGTACGCGGGATAGTAGCATGAGCAGCAGCAAGGACCACGTCAGCGAAATGAGTGGAAAGTTCATCCACATCAGAAAAGTCCTCAACCGCACGCTGAAATACAGCAGCCTCAGCAAAAGCTGACCATTCAGCACGTTTAAGCACCCACCGGGCTGGCCTGGAAGCCACAGAACCCCCTTGTGTTGTGGACAACACAATGGGGAGGTGATCGCTTCCATGCAAATCGGCAGTGACACCCCAAGTGAAGTGAACTGGGATGGCCAGCGAGCAAAAGGCTAAGTCCACCGCTGACCAATTGCCCGTGGCCAGATTACAGTGTGTCATGGCGCCATCGTTCAGTATGCAAACGGACCCCCTCTGCATCCACTCCTCAAGGATCCTCCCTTTGTTGTCTGTATGAGGTCCTCCCCACTGGACATGGTTCCAACTGATGTCAAGTTTGAATTCTGTTGCTGTACTAAATTCATCACTGCGCTGCATGAATACCACTAGAGAAAATAATGCTTTAAGTCAAAGGGTTAATTCGCATGTGCTGTTGGGCGCTTTTTCTAAATACATTTACTGCACATTACACTCCATTTTACTGAAAGAAAGCAGTTGGCCAGCTTCCTCTAAATGACGTGTGCAGAAAGGCATTAAAAGCAGCTCGAGGTATTAAAATTTCACAATTTTACTTGGTATTTTGTTGCTGGTTTCCCGGTGTCACAGTTGTGGATTCCATGTTTTACTTTCAGCCATTTTTCTCATTGTGACTGGGAAGACTCAGGTGCAGAAAAACCCACAGAACTGGAAGAAGATTTCTTGCCCTATGCTCACGGAAGAAGGATGCTTGCAACAAATAGCTGCATCACCAGTTATTTTCAAAATCGCAATCAGAAGGAATTAGGAATTATGAAACAGAGCATTAATATCAATTAAAGAAGCACTTTCATTGATTAAAGACAAGCGGTAAACCAGTAAGTGCGATTAAACACAAGGTTCAGATTACAACGTTTCGTCTCTCGGAGTTGTTTGTAGGCATGCTAAAACTCCAATTAACATTGAGTCATTAGTTTTAATTGGTGTTTTATCTAGCTTGAAAAAGACTCCGAACTGAGAGACGAAACGTTGTAATTCGAAACTTGTGTTCAAATGCAATTAGTGGCTTTCCAACTGACGTTCGAAACAGAACGCGTTGCAGTCAAAATTTGCTATAGCAGTAAAATTCAGGGTAAGGTTTAAAATGTCTGGTTGAATGAAAAGTGTGTGCTGTGGGAAGCAGGCTTTCGTCAATGCCCAACAATGTTTTAACATGACATTTCAATTTTTGTAACATTGCTTCTACATTATTCGTCCCATTGTTGTTTCACCAAGTGCAGCTGAACGACGAAATCACGACGTTTCGGTTTCTAGATCGGAACCGTTTTAAAATGAAGGGTATAAAACATGTCAAATGGCAGACAGAAATGAATAAAACAAACAGCAGAACAGATGGGTCATGAATCTATTACATTTCTTATGGAGAGGAGGGAAGAGAGAGGGCCGGGTATGAGGATAGGAAGGGAGGAAAGGGTAGGGAAAGGATGGGAGGAAAAGAGAAACTTACAAGAAGAAAAATTTCCTGTCGCAGTCAGTGATCAGGCAACACCGACCGAAAACTGGGAAACAACCACGGGCGAAACAAAACCCGGTCCGATGCTAGTAATAAATAAAATAAAAAGTCGGCACAATTTGAAAGAATATGCCAACCGTCAGCTCCCAACTCACCCAAGTCCGCAGGTCAATGATGGATGAGTTGGGAGCTGACTGTTGGCACATTCTTTGGGATTGTGCCAACTTTTTATTTAATTTTTTTTTAAATTTAGCATGGTATCTTACATCGTTAAGACCTTTAAGGGTTAGAATCATGACTCATAAGTTTTGCTGTTTGTTTTACATTATTTTTCCCGTTGCTTGACATGGTTTAAACCCTTTACTTGAAAACGGTTCCGATCTAGGAACCGAAACGTCGTGATTTCACTTGACTGCTGCTCAGTATATATTTGCTTACTAAAATGCTTTTTGTTATTTTACTGCATTCTTTTACATGAGAATGAGTAAGAAGCGACGAAAATCCAAAGTGACCCTAAAAGATGTTATTTTATCCAACTACGGAAATGCGACAACACACGATGAAAAAAAATTGCCTCACTTAAATAAACAAGTTCCCGTCGTAGTGTCCGATAGCGGGAGTGAAAACCAACTTCTCCGATGGGAGCTTAGTAATTTAGCCCTCATCAGTGAGTTTTTCGTCGGGGGAGCGGGGGTGGGATGGGAGATTGAGGCTTAATGGCGCGTCGACAGCTGCTGAGAATTAGCGCCAGCTTCAGACACAGCGCTTAGCTTTTTGGTGCGCTCCCGGCCGTAGTAGCCATGGAGCCAGAAGAAGAGAGGGACAATTTTGCTAGGTAAATCCCATCGGAAATTCCCAAGTTCTTTTACATGCCACGATCGACACGAGCACGAGACATCAAAGGACCCTTCTCTTCCCGAAAATGCCAGGGGTGGGTGAGGCCGGACTCGAACCCGGGACCTCTGGCACTCAAGACGGTCGTTAAACAAAATCCCAAACCTAAATCCTATCATACAACCTCTACAAAATTTCTCGTTGGATGCGGAGTCATACAACTTTGTCATTTTGAGTGAGTAATCAGCATCTGGCTTTTTTTTTTTGGCTCATTCTCTACTTGCTGTCGTGAAAGCCTTATGTTATTTTTTTTATGATTGTAAGTCGTACAATATGAATGATTAAGTAAAGATACAAGGTTTTTATTTATTTTCTTACTGAGGTTTAATTTCT
>JAHWFP010089508.1:21166-38315 GCA_023313725.1 Lithobius niger
TCAATTGTACATTTGATTATTTCAATTAAAATGATCAATTTTTATCCGTGTACATTTTAACAAGTGAAAATTCAATCATATAACCCCTTTTTACGGCACACCTGACGTTTTTGTGTGTATCAACTCTGTTCTCGTCAAGTTGCTCAATAGCCAATTAGAGCGCTACAAAGAAGCGGATCTCAAAGATATGACTGGCTGTTTTGCAAACAACGAGCTTAGCCAAAAAAGCTTTCTGTTTACAATATTGTTAGCCGCTGTTATCAAAACAACAACAATATGATTAAAAAAAATACAACGGAAAAAAGCCTTTACTTTAGCAAAAAAGCAAACTATAGTACACAGAGATTATTATTATTATTATTATTATTTTGTTATTTCCGTTTTAGTCGCATTTTAAAGACGCGCTTCCCTGCAGTAAAACTTGATTAGCTGACTCTGCTGCTTACGCTTCTTAACCTAAACAATACTTTATTACTGAATTAACAATATTTTATTATTAACAACTAGACGAAGCCCGTGCTACGCACGGCTAGTCGTAGATGGACCGTTTCCAACACTGGTGCGGTTTGGTTGCTCATGTGTATGTCCATGTTTCACCAAATTCAGTTTCTTCAATCCAATTTTGCGTACACTGGCTAACAAACGCTTATTTACGTTCACTTCGCTCGCTCAACGAGCGCATCTTGTGGCTCAAATCACAGGATGCACCGTTTTAAAAATGTGTGTCTTCAACCATGTTGCATGAAACAATTGTTCGCTGGCTAATAATGTTAGTTGCTTGCTGAAGTCCGTTCTATGAACGGGTGGTGTTGGATGCACCCTTTGCAGCACTGGAACTGTTTGGTCGCTCATGTGTATGTCCATGTTTCATCGAAAATCAAGTTTTGTCAACCAAATTTTTTCACACACTGGCAAACAAAAGCTGATTTTTGTTCCCTTCGCTCACTCAATCAGCGACCCCAGGCACGACGCAGCCCCGACCCCTTTTCAGGACTCGGTCACCAGGCACTGACATTTAAATATTTCTGTGGGAAGTAAATAAGTACGCTTTTGTAGAACAGCGTTGAAACCTTTAGCCCGGTGGCTTTGGCTTTTTTCTTTTCTGGGAGAGGAAGAAAGTAAATTCGCCGGCATAGCAATGCCTCTTTATTGTTTTGGTTTTTTTCACTTAGGTCTTATTGTTGCCTACCACTTTGCATACGACTCTGTACGTCACCTAAGCTCTAATAAAACAAACAAGCAAGCAAGGTTGCAATGGTTGCATCGTGCTCCACTATGAAACAAGTTAGCTCAGCTCTGAAATCCCGCAACTACGAAATAAATAAGCCATTCTATCGTTTCCAGCAACCAATTTCGAAGTTAACGACGCAACTTAGTTTGATTTAAAACTATATGCGTTTAGTTGAAACACGGATTCTTTCAAGGTTTCAAGGTTTATTAAGAGCTTAGTGGCCCGAAGCCATGCGCCCTAATACCTTTCATTTTACCCATCAACAATCAACGGTTTAACGATAGTTTTAAATTCATAGCACGTGAATCAAGAATTGTTAAGACACCGAAGTAGGCTCACACATTGTAAATCATATCAAAAACCAAAAGTGGTAAAAGGGGCCGCCAAGTTCTGAATGGTTCGGCCCTTCAAAGGAGTGATATCAACACACCAAAACATTCGCCAAGTTAATCGCACCACTTAATAGTTCGAAGGTTAAATGAAAACTAGAACATTGCTACTTTTGGTAGTAATGTACAAGTTTTCATTTAACGTCCAAAGTATTATTCGGTGCGATTAAGTTGGCGAATGTTTTGGTGTGTTGATATCACTCCTTTGAAGGGCCGAACCATTCGGAACTTGGCGGTCCCTTTTACCAGTTTTGGTTTTTGATATGATTTACACTACCTGAGCCTGCTACGGTGTCTTAACAATTGTTGATTCGCGTGCTACGAATTTAAAACTATCGTTAAACCGTTGATTGTTGATGGGTAAAATGAAAGGTATTAGGGCGCATGGCTTCGGGCCACTAGGCTCTTAATAAACCTTGAAACGGTAGCAAAAAAAAATGCGAGCGGCCGACAATGATAACGGATATGCGCTCTAACAATTAGAAACAAAGATTTCAATAATGCTGACTATTAGAGCCGAATTGACTCAGCGGGAATCAGCTAGTCCGGCGTATGTTACGCCGGGGAACAACTAGTTGTCGTAATTATTTTATTGGACGTTTTAAAATTATGGATGTTCACCAAGTCAGCATAGCCTGATGGTTAAGGCGTTATCCTACTAATCAAACGGTTGTGAGCTCGTATCCCGTTCAATCACCCAATATGGATTATTGGTTTAAGACAGGTAGGAGGTATAGCTAACATTAGGTAGGTAGAAATTAACTGATAATGTCGTTATATGATCTTCGTTTATGTTCTATGGTTATAGCAAGAATTTATAGGGTTGGGGTTATAGAATTCTTGGTTATAGAAATACGTTGTAAATGCTCTAAATTCGCAGAAGTACTGAGTTTACGTTTTCATATTTTCTTTCGTATTTTCTAAAACGAAGTAAAAAATAAAAGCTCACTTTAGTAATTTGATTTCAAGTTTACTCTACAAGTCTTTGTTTATTATTTCATTTTCTGGTATTGGGGAGCCCGGAGGGAGGGATGATATACTTGGATGGTCATGGCCTACCCTGCCCATAGCACCGTCACTAGGTTTGCGTAGGTTTTTATAACAAAGATCAGTAACTTTCCCCATCAAAAAAACGATTTTTTTTTTCGTGCCGCACAACAACTCTTGGTTGGTGGCGGTCGCCATCTGTGGGACTGGACTCCCAGCCATTATGCTAAACCTTAAATAAATTCATTTGGAAAGTAATGTGTTAATTACACAGTGCTGTCCTGGGATCCCCTGGGATGCCTGGGACTAAACAACGTCCTGGATACGTAACACCCTGGGACTTCGTGGTAAGGGAGATGCGCTGATTGAGTGAGCGAAGCAAACGAAAATCAGCGTTTGTTAGTAAGTATGCGCAAAATTGTAATTAAAGCAACACACCGCCTGTCTTATAACCTTCCGACTCTCTTATAACAGCTACGCGCCGATCGCATCCCGCATTTACCATAGTAAAGGTCAACTGAGACAGTACCTTCTTTCCTCACAGCGAAAAACGAAGCTACTATCTCAGTTGGCATTGCACCTAATAGACAAAGCCAGCGTGAACCCATTAATTGTGTCGTCACAAACCGGAGTGACTCTCGTATTTTAAAATCACAATTTATAATTTTCTAAACTAGTGTCTTATAATTTTGCTTCGGCGATCTATTGGAATAATTAATTTTAATTTTTACCGCATTAGTCTATTAGATTTTATATCTCATGGTAATTATTGGAAAATTAGTAGATGTATATACAGAAATGAAACGTCATGATTAGTGTACGCGCGCAATGCATCATTTAGTGACGGGTCGTTAGTAAATAAAGTTCCATTATATTCAACAGAAAATCTCCTAGACGCCACATTTTAGAACGGTTTTTTACCAAGGGAAAGCCTAACGGTAAGTAAATAGACCTTTAGGGCCGTACTTGATGTGGTGGATCGAGGGAAATGGCTCTGGGAGGTATATCCCTTTATAGAAACTGAATTTTCATGAAGCATGGACACATGAGAGACGTGCTGCAAGATGCAAAACTGGAGATAAGCAGTTGTTTACAGTTCCCGTCATAGAAATTCAGTGTCACCACGCAGCCACTGCAGGCACGAAAGCAAGGGGGAAGAAGGAATATGGTGGTAAGGGAGACGTGAAGATTGAGTGAGCGAAGTGAACCAAAATAATCGTTTGTTAGCCAGTTTGTGCAAAATAGTGTTAAACAATCTTACTTTGATGAAGCATGCACATACGCATGACAGAAAAAAAAACCACAATTTTATTACACCCATCCAGAGGACGTGCTTCCTCTAGTTTACATTAATTTTATCCAAAAAATATTAATAATTTGAAGCATCTGCTCTAAATTTGAATAAACTGTAAAGGGAAGAAGAGTCATCTTACCTTTACAGTTAAACTAAATATTTCAGCTAACCTTTGCGAATGTATGGAGTGGTGCGTTGCCAGAATCGTAACATGTTTCAAACGTGTACGTTACTACGGGTCTTAACCAAATATTGTGGTTGACGTTGCACCATACGGATATGCTTGTTTTAATGAATTTGAAGAACGTATCGCAAGATTTGAATGACTTGACCTTGACTGATCTACTAACGAAACTAAGCCAACTTTCTGTGATGAATGGATGCTTGATATAACTTGAAGCGTTATCATTAAAACTTAAGGCCTCTAAAAGTTAATTACGTGGTTCTCAGGAACGCACGCATGGGTGTTTTTTTTTTTTTTAGCGCATGAAATGTTTTTTAAGTCATAGAAAAAAAAAAACTTTCCGATCGCGCATTAACGCTTCCACCAAACACTTCCTGGAGCAAAATGACTTCCTGAACCCAAGCGCCATTAAAATGATGGCTTCGACACGAATCTCAGGGCTTTTCGTAGGCTAGTCACAACTAAAAAATTGGATCTAAATAAAAGATTTTTACCCAAAGTGCAACATTTGTTCTCTCAACATGGCTTAACCTGGTATTAAAACGTAGATATTATACTTCTCACCAAATGTAAACTCCTGGAGTTGTTTTGTTTGATAAAAAAAAAAAGCCATCGCTCGTATCTGAAAAACCATTGTAAAGTAAAAACAAAAACAAAAAACATCCCGCGCCCACGTCATTTTAGCTAGAGGTTTTAGCTAGCGATAGCGACCATTTTGAAATTAAAAGGTAACTGCAAACTCCGACTGCTCAGCATAATAAATGCTGCATTACCCAATATGTCAGTCAGAATGAGGGTACGTTTACGCAACGACTCGCAATTGAATTCTCGCAGCTAGAAGCTAGAAATCACCTGAAATTCCAACATGGCGGCGGCTTTTGATTTCCCACCTAGCAACGAAAACAGTCAATAATGTGAGTGAAGATGCGACTGGGAAAATTGTTTTGTCAGGAGGAATTCTTTATCTCATTGGCACAGATTAGAAGACTGCAATCATTTATTCAAACGATGTCGGATTTAGCTAATCCAGGTAGCGATGTTATCATGGCAACGATACATTTGGCGTCGCGATTAGCTTCTCGCTGCGAGAAGGCAAAGGCGAGTCGTCGCGTAAACGCGCCCTGAGATCGGCCAGCCTGAAAAAAATGTCCCCTGAAAGAAACCATGTGTGAGAGAGAATTTTGTAAGACGCTTGCACGACAGTAGTATAACATCTAGAATCGTGCTAGCACTTCGCTCATCAAGTTAGTTCGACATAGTTAGTATATATTATGTTACTAGAGGAAGCCTGTGCTATGCACGGGGCCGGTCACATTTCACGGGACACATTTCCTGGGACATTTTCAGATTGATCGACCACTCTTGCCTGGCTCGTTTTTGACTGCAGGTAGAGTAGGAGAGTGCATTTTCAATGCGGGCGCGAGGAGGGGAGAAGTGGTTTTTCTTTAGTCTTTTCTTTAGGCTTTCATTTTAGCCGGCCTTCGATATTATAATAAAGATTAGCGTTCAGTGGCGTCGTATTGATGGCGTGAACACTGTTGTGTTAAAACAAACGTCATTATCTTAGCGAAGGCTAGCGACTGCATCGGTGTTTTTAGGTGTGACCACTACATGCTGAATGCTGATGATGAGCCAAAATAGCAGAATGTTGGGGAAATCGTGTATATCTGCGGCGTTCAGCTGAATTAATACAACAGATTCGATTTTTTAAATCATTCCAGTGACTGTAATAAATAGTTAAACACTAATGCAATTCTTGTTGTAATACTGATAATTAATATTTTGATTTGTTTATAACTATTACTGACTCACAAAGTTGTTCAAACTTCGATTAATTAACAAGCAATACAATAATTAATTAATTATATTAGTTATAACATTTTAGTAGTTACTGAATATGTTAAAGAAACGGAAATTTGCTGTTGGTTCTATTATGTTGCTTCCTTTAAAGTAGCACTATCACCGATTGAAAAGAGAACGAAAATACCATGGCGCCATCAAGCGGCAGTGATATTGTTGACCTTTACAGCTTGCTCTCAGGTGCACGTGGACGTAATAAATCTTGACTCGGTAATTAAGGAATGTTTGTTTGTTTGCTTGTTTGCTTCTTAAAAGAAATGCCCTTGTGCGTTCCTTCGCTTGGTGCAAGCAAGTGCTAGGTAGTACTAGATAGCGCTATAGATGTTGCCAGATTCTGCAGATTTTCAATCGGTGATAGTGCCACCTTAGAGAAATACTTTAAAGGAATATATCTCCCAGCGTCATTTTTCTCGATCCTCCACATCAAGTACGGCCCCAAAGTAAAAAAATCTGTTTTAAAATGTGGCGTCTAGGAGATTTTCTGTTGAATATTACTAACTTTATTTACGTTCGTTCCGAACATAAATGATGCATCGCGCGCCTACAATGACCTTGGAAGTTTTATCTGTGTGTACGCAGTATTAATCTTAATCGTTTGCTAGTAATTGCTATGAGATCACAAATCTAGAAGGCTAATGCAGTAAAAATTAAAATTAATTATTCCAATAGATCGCCGAAGCAAAATTATAAGACACTAGTCTAGAAAATTATAAATTGTGATTTTAAAAGTCAAGAATCATTCCGGTTTTTGACGACACGGTCAATGGGTTCACGGTGTCTGGACTATTAGGCGCAATGCCAACTGAGACAGTAGCTATACGTTTTTCAATGCGGAGGAACGAAGCTACCGTCTCAGTTGACCTTGGTAAATACGCGGTTGTGACCGTCGCGTGGGTGTTGTGAGGCAGGCGGAAGGTTATAAGGCAGGCTGGATGTTGCTTTACTGAACATTGTTCCTTGAGCTTCCAGTAACTGTTGCTTCGGCAGAACAATCGTTTTCGAAACTAATGACAAAGAATTACCTGAGGAGTACTACGTCGCAAGAACAGTTGAAGGGGCCGGCAATATTAAACGAATAGAGTACCACAAAATAGGCACAAGTAAAAATTACATTAAAAAAATTTAAATACTCAAATACACGTGTTCAATTTGTCATTATTTGTTTATGCGTTTCTCGGTCCGCCCGCCCCCCCCCCAAAATTTGCCGGGGGGGGGGGGCACAACATGTCGTAGTTACGCCACTGCCGGCACGTTTGCATCACGGTTATGCTGCTTTTAGGGGAAACATTCCTGTACTTCTTGCCTTCCTGCAGATTCCAAACTTGAAACGTAGTACTGTCCTAACGTAGTACAGTGAGGAGCTGTTGAAGTCAGTTTTCGTTCAGAATACCTTCATGAATACTGATCAGAGCCAGACTTCGAGTCAAATAAGGCTATAGAATCCAACGCCCAATCAAGTAACGTTATAGATATGAGTCAAGTCCTTCTATAATTATTCACCTTAGAGAGGCACTATCACCGATTGATAGTCTGCAGAATCTGGCAACATCTAGCGCTATGTATTACTATCTAGCACTTGCTTGAACCAAGCAAAGGAATGTACAACTCCATTTTTTTTAACGAAATAAACAAGCCACGAGTCTCCTTAATTATTTTATGATGATAATTTTGTACGTCCTCATGCATCTGGGAGCAAGTTGTAAAGGTTAACAATATCACTGCCACTAGATGGCGCCAGGGTATTTTCGTGCGATTTTCAATCGGTGATAGTGTCACTTTAAGTAAACCTTAATTCCAAAGGAGCATCTTAATTTGTTAACGCTGGCGTTACTGACAAGCAAGCTCTCATGTATAAGTTATCAGCCACTTAACGAGAGAAATATCGAGGCTCGCAGGGCCGAGCCATTGGTAACTCTCCGAATAAAGTGGCTGATAACCTGTTTATCACCCAATTTCACGATCTCAGTCCGACAACAAAATGGTATAGCCTACTCGCCGCACAACAAAGAAAGAATCGTGCTGACATTGTTGACAGCATTGTTATTCTTACTTGGTTGAAAGGGTATGTATAGCCATAGGGTAAGGCCTTATGGCTTCGTCCGGCAGATTACCGGAAGCGGTTAACGCTCGCTACAAAACCCTTTGAACCCTTCTGAAGGGGTATAGCCCGCTCGCCGCACAACAAAAAACTAATCTTGCTGTCATTGTTGACAGCATTGTTATGCCTATACTATTTTAGGTTCTGGTTGGCCACTCGAAAAGCTGTATTTTATGATCGTTTTCAATCGCCTGTCACACGTATGCACTAACATTGGTGGTGACTGGAACCTTGTACACGCAATGAGCGGCTGGCGTACATAATGTCTGCGGCATTAGGCCTAACCCTAACTTTGGCTGTCGGTACGGTTTTTGCTATTGACAAGCTACATCTTACCGTTCTCTGAAAAATTCCAGTGGCAATGCCGGCCTCTTGAATTTGTTGTTTCAGCATCTGTGTTGAGTAGCCTTGATGTATTTGAAGACATTCCAAACAATCTTTCTAGCCTGTGATTTCAAAGGTTTTTTCACGTTGGGAAAAAAATGAAGTGAGAGATACGGTAGCCATATTGGTTCGTCTGCTCGAAGAGAAATTTTACCAGGCATGATCAATCCATTTTCCGAAAATCCGCGCGAATGGCCAACCAGAATCTAAAATAGTATAGTTTGTTGACGGGGTATTCATTCGTCGTGTTCTATTGTTAAAGGAGGACTGAGGTAGGACTGAGGAGGACTTGGGGAATCTGGCTGTTGCAGACATAGGGCCTTAGGGCTTCGGGCAGATGACCAGGAGTGGTTAACGCTCGTTAAACCCTTTGAACCCTTTGAGGTAGTCAAACTGGGTGATAAAACACAACAGGTTCCGAAGTCGGTGCTTGCATGCCGCTAATATTTTTGAGACATCTCAAGGTTCAGAAGATGGGTCTATAGTTTTTAGATACGATCGGCGAAATTCAAAGAAGAGTTTAATTTAATGACGGTCTTGAAAATTTGAGTAAATACCCTGCAGGTGTCCCTGCGTTTCTACGAACAGCTGCTAAACGAGAATATTTTACCAACGCAGTCGAAAACCCAACCGACACTGTGTGGCCCTGAATATATTTTTTTAATGGAGCTGGTAATTATACTTCGAAATTGCCTTCGGTGCTTTGGAAAACTAGTTTAGACTAACCATTTAACGTGAACGTAGTATAGGATATTTAATTTCCGGCAACAAGCCTTACTTAAAAATTGATCTCCTGTACGAAAAAAAAACCACATCCCGAGACAAAGCAAACTTCCTTAAAGGGACACCCGGCCTGCCTTATAACATTCCGCGTGCCAAATTACAGCTACGCGCAGATCATCATCCGAGCAATTACAGTGCCAAGGTCGGCTGGGGTAGTAGCTGCGTTCCTCGCATAGCTGCTGTCTCGGTAGGCTTTGTGAATAGTACACGAGACAGAATCAAGTCAACGATTGTGTCGTCACAAACCGGAATGATTCTCGTATTTTAAAATCACAATTTATAATTTTCTAGGCTAGTGTCTTACAATTTTGCTTCGGCGATCTATTGGAATAATTAATTTTAATTTTTACCGCATTAGTCTATTAGATTTTAGATCTCATGGTGATTATTAGAAAATTAGTAGATGTACACACAGAGATGAAACGTCATGATTATTGTACGCGCGCAATGCATCGTTAGTAAATAAAGTTCCATTATATTCAACAGAAAATCTCCTAGACGCCACATTTTAAAAAGGATTTTTAGCAAGGCAAAGACTAACGGTAAGGAAATAGACCTTTGGGGCCGTACTTGATGTGGAGGAGCGAGAAAAATGGCGCTGGGAGGTATATCCCTTTAACAAGAAAGAGTCTGCATGTTTCACAAAAGCATCCACAAAATGACTGAAAAAATAAAACAACAAACACAGATAAAACTAAAAAAAAAAAAACATGACACATTTCAAACACAAATTACAATCACTTTCTGACATTACCATTAGCAAAAACTATCCTTGCTCCCTGGAATTATAGTTCAAACTTTAGTTCGTTTCCTTCGAATGAACTATAATCTGTTTTTTTTTTTGTTTTTTTTTTTAGTTTGTGTACCTTCCCAGCTGTGAGTTCCAGGGGATACAAGCTCTAATGTTTTTTTCTAAACGTTGAAGCCGGTTTTTTTTTTCAGTTAATTGGTTTATATCCAATAAAACTTTTCAACGCTCACTCCAATATGTTTATTTTCAAACTTGGAGCAAAGTATTTCTTAAGCGAAAATAGCAAAACATACATTGCAGGTCTCTAAAAAAAACTTAGTACTTAAATGGTGCCCTGTGATTAAGAAAAATATAAATTTTCAAATTCGTGAGGCAATATCATAAAATGTATTCCTCAGTGATGTTAATTTCCACGCGTAACGTAACACATTATTTTACTACAGTTAGTCAAACTTAAGAAAATGTTGTAAACACTACTGTATTCATCTTGGTGGTAAGATTATTCAGATATCTAGACACAGTGTGTCCCCGACAAGATCTAGACACACGCTAGTGTGTCGCGCCAAGTTAGGCAACAAACATCACATCAATTCAATTGTCGAAGTTGTAAACCATTGTAGCGCAACGCCATTGCGTCCTGAAGCATAGTTAGGCACATTTCAGGTCCTTTGGGAAAAAAAATAATGCGGTACAAAAGCTTAAATTGTGTTGAAATCAAGAGCAATGATCCACCTGACAAAAATTAACTCGTGTAATAGGAATGCTGCTTTCAATGCAAAATCTGGCCCTCAATAACGATACTAACTAGCTAGCTAGCTAGCTAATTCGCTCGTCCCCATGTGAATCCCATACGGTGATTATTACAAGTTTATAAGTTTAGTTTGTTGCAAACCCAACCGGAATGGCAAGGACCTGGTGGTCACTAACTGCCATCCGAAAGTTAGAACAAAAATTGAATTTACATGTAAAGTTTAAAAGTTTAAAACGAAGACGGTTGCCCGGCTGCAAAGGTAGGGTTGATGGTGTAGGGTTGGGGTCACGAATGCCTTACCACCAAGGTTAGACCTACCAGGGACACAATGGTCCCCGATACATCGCCAAACGTGAGGGACGAGTGAGAGGAAATGCCGTACCATTGTCAATGTTTAAAACAAAATAAATAAATAAATAAATGCATTGCAGTTCATCGATACCGAGATAACGGGAAAGCTTCCAGCTATGAAATTGGACGAATGAGTGTACTACATACAATGCGAACTGCGTACCTTTTATGGTTTGTAGCCTGGAGGTGTAACGGGGATGACGTGGGAGGGCGCGTAAGTACGAAAATATTCTCATAACAATTGTTAGTATTGTCGGCATCGTCTCTCATTGGACGGCCAAAGTTCGGACAATGACAACGTGTATACTGACGTATGTGCCTAGACACACACTAGTGCATCACGATAAATCTAAACAACGTTGCAAAGAAAATTTATTCACGTCCATTTACGAAAAATAAACCAACTGTAAAAACAAAGCAAAACAAACAAAGCCAAAAACTGGTAAAGAGGCCTCCAAGTTGAGAGTGGTTCGGCCCTTCAAAGAAGTGATATCAACACACAAAAACTAACTAAATAAAATAAATTACAACAAAATTAAAACCAGACCAAAAACCTATAAAGAGGTGACTTAGTTGTGAATGGTTCGGCCTATGGGCAAAGGTAGTAGCAAATTGTTGAAAACCAATTTCTTGTTCACGTGGCACTTTATCACACAGCTGCGCAGTAATGGAGTTGAGTCAATACACTCCAAAACCAAAAATGGTTAAAGGGGCCACCAAGTTCCGAATGGTTCGGCCCTTCAAAGGAGTGATATCAACACACCAAAACATTCACCAACTTAATTGCACCGTATAATACTTTAGATGTTAAATGAAAACTTGAACCTTGAACATTGATACCTAAAGTAGCAATGTTCTAGTTTTCATTTAACCTTCGAGCTATTAAGTGGTGCGATTAACTTGGCGAATGTTTTGGTGTGTTGATATCACTCCTTTGAAGGGCCGAACCATTCGGAACTTGGCGGCCCCTTTTACCAGTTTTGGTTTTTGATATGATAAAGATAACACTCCTATCCAGATAATATATATGAGCATGGCGACCACTATAGACGCTTGTGGTCTATACGGCTAAGGTCTTGTGGCTGTTTTCAACTATCTGAGGAAAAATAACAATGTGACAGAAAAGGCTGAAACTTGTTTGACGGGAGAATTTGGTCGCCTGACAACATAAAAGTCACTGTTAGTGACACGGCTTAACGTTTTCATGTTGAAAATACGACGTTAATAATGTTGATATTTGCTTGATTATTATCTAGTTTCGCAAAAAATAAAGCTAAAATTTGGAGATAGCAAAATGCTGTACTCTCAATTTAGTTTTATTATAATTAAGTTAGCGTTCATGTAAAGAAAAAATAATGCTGGTTTTCTGGTTAACAAAGCATTAATGACCGTTATTATTTACTGCTCAACATTTTCAGCCCCTTCAGCCAGGGCCGAAGCGACTGGGGAGGATGGGGGGGAGCTCCCCCCCCCCAACCATCCAAGAAACACATACAGTTGGCAAATTCGAGTAGTCGAGTTGGCAAAATCGGACAAATTTTCACTGCATTTTCACTGCAATTTTCACTGCAAATTTGAGTACTGGTTAATTATTATCATCATATCGTCAGTTTGAAAGTAAAGTTTACAATACATTTTTTTTCCATCAGTTTTCACAACACTTCTGTGTAACCTGGGAGTAAGTGAAACGCTGCCCCTGATCATTTCTGGTTGCTTCCCTGCATTGTTAGGCTGTAAGGAGTGGGAGAAAGGAAACTCCGCGAAAATTTGCGTAGTTGGCGAAATTGAAAATTGATTTGGTCGTTTTGTTTGCTATGTTACCACCATAGCTTATATGTATCACAGATAATGTAGAAAATAAAAACAAGAAGTGGACAAAACTGTATCCCCACCGAGTTTGAAGTCGTAATAACAATTAACTTCGCGAAAATCCTACACAGTTGGCAAAATAAAAAATTGAGTTGGCTATTTTACTTCCAATAGTTCTTTTTCTGTGAGACAGTGCCGCTCAGAAGGGGTTTTAACGTGGAGCAACTCGTAACTGGTATTTCAGGAGGGTAGAAAATTACTGGCGTATTAATATACCAAAACACAACATCACTGGCAGGATTTAAAACGTTTCTTAGGTAAAACAGAAATATCAACAAACTCTGCATAAAACAAACCCTGCGTAAGGACTTCTGCCAAGTTATCGCCGTCTGAAGTTGTGACATCAAATAAATCTAAAAAATTAATGCAGTTGTCTATTAGATTTACTAGTTCGTCTGCTAGTCAACCAGTGCCTTGGTTTTAGTTAAAACAGTAACGTGAACTAAAGCTGTGTATTTCATGAAAATCGGGTACAATTGGCAAAATCAGAAACCGAGTTGGAAAAATTGAATTAGCTGTTTGATTTTCTGTTGTCCTTTTTCTGTTAACCTATCGCCACTAAATTTGAATTTGTATTAATGCAGAAACAACTACATTTTTCAAATGAAAGTTGTTAAAAATTTTAAACTTGTTAATTTCGAAGGTCCAAAATTTGACGATAAGAGTTCATAAGATCCCATATTAAAGGACAAAAGTGACCCAAAAAAAGGCCACGAAATGAGGGCAAAAATTACCCTACGGGACCGGTAATTATTTATCGCCGAGGAGGCTGGAGATGGGAGGGGTCATGAAGTTTTTGGACCCTCTCAAGAGGGAGGTCATACATTTTTCAGGTCCCATCAAAAGAGGGAGGTCAAAAACACACTGACCAACTGGAAAAAAAGTCATTTTTGGACCACCAAAATGGTACTTACAGCAGTCAAAATTTCCAAAAACGGTTCAGCTTCTTCGGTTCAGCTCCCCCATGCGGTTTACAAGGTTTTGATACTAATAATACTATTCCTGGTAGTTCAGTTTTTAAAAAAAAACTTTATAAAAAAGCTTTGGCACCTGGTTTCTTGGCGTCTTCTGCATTTTAGTTTCTGACTATGTTAGGAAATGGTCATATAAGTAAACAGCATGGGTCTAAGCATGATGGAGTTGTTCACATCATTTTTGGACCTTAGGGTGGGAGGAATCAAGGTTTTTTTCAGGTCTTGAAGGGGGAGTCATCGAAAATTTAGTGGTCACATTAAAGTTTTCATTTCCCACCCCACCCCCACGGCCATAACTAATGAACGGTCCCCAAGATCCCCTGAATCAACGGAAAAAAATTAAATGGAGCATGTTGATTTCAAATGTGGAAGCTCTTCTCCAATAATACATCAAGTTGTTTTGGACAAAACTGAGGTAAAAAGTTTCGCCATTTCTTTCGGCTTTCGACGCTCCATTATTTAAAAACTCGAGCATGTTTTTGTTTTAAAATGTGACTGTTTTTTTTTTTTTACAATAATACCTCTAGGACTATAGTTGTTTGGGATACAACTGAGAAAAAGATTTCATTAATTTCACCTTTTTAAAAAAAAATTTTCTGCCCCCTGACCTGCTGCCTATGCTTGCACACAGGAGTCGTCGTCATTCATTACAGCCTAAAGTCCAAAATGTACAATTAAGTCAACCCTCAATAGTCAATGGCCAGCTGGCCTGTTTATATAATTCTAAACTGAACTCGGTTTAATTTAATTTGGAAAAAAAAATATCTAAAAAAAACATGATTTATTCGCAATAAAATTTTTACGAAACCTACCATCCTAAAATATGAATAAAAAAAATCACCAAAATTTGCCTGACAATTTGTTGCTTCAGTGTTCACTGGAGACTAGAAACAGGCACTAAAATAGCGTAAAATGCTTCAGCTGCCCCGGACCCCGCTGGGGGAGCTTTCAGCACTCCCCCAGACCACCTAGCTGAGCTTGGCGGACCCCTCAAAAGTACTTTACTAGCAGCACTAATGGCATTCTTTAAACCAGTTGGCAAAATCATAAGATGAGTTGGTAAAATGACAGTCACTCCCCCGCCGCCGCCTCCACTAGAAAATTATGTCGTAAAGGTTGAACCCACTCCCATCTTCGTAACCGCTCAACTTTTTTTTTCCTTTTCCCTGTTTAGTAGTAAAGTATTAGCCAGATTTAATATCCGATTAGCCCAAACTTTCTGACGACTTTTTTTTTGCTTTTCCACTCGTTTGGTAGTTTGGCCCATGACGTCAGAAATTGAAAGAACCTTCCCCCTAGTCCATGGCGGGCGGGCCCCCCCCCCTCTTGCATTTCGTCACTTGTGTACGGCCCCTCTTTTGAAAAAATACCACTTGCAACATTAGCTCTCAGTCTAAGGGCAGGTTTAAGCATCACAGTCGCAATGCGTTCCCGCATCTAGCCAGTAAAATACGAGAGCGAAAGTTGGAACAATGGTAACAAAGCTACTTGGACGTGGGTAGCTAGGCCTAGGTCACTGTTTGATTAAATTCTTTCAGTCGTATCAATCCACGGCAACAAGATATAGAATTATTTCTGAAGAAATGATTTGTCCAGTCGATCGTCCTCTTCTCATCTCTCATTAGTGAAGACTACATTACCAATCGTGCAGAACCAAAACCAACACCATATTAAATTTCAGATTAGGTTGCATTTCTAGCTGCGAGATTCCGTTGCCGGACGGTTATTAAATACACCCTAACATAAATGCAGCAAAATAACATGCACGCCAGGAAACCAACCCAAAAAATAATGATAATAACGCTTCGTCCATGCATGAAGTTTTGATTAAAGAAATATACCTCCCAGCGCCATTTTTTCGATCCATCACATCAAGTACGATCCCAAAGGTCTATTTACTTACCGTTAGTCTTTCCCTTGCTAAAAAAAACCGTTTTAAAATGTAGCGCCTAGGATATTTTCTGTTGGATACTAACTTTATTTACGTTCGTTCCGAACGTAAATGATGCATCGCGCACCTACAATGACCTTCGAAGTTTTATCTGTGTGTGCGAGGTATTAATTTTAACCGTTTGCTAGTAATTACTATGAGATCAAAAATCTAGAAGGCTAATGCAGTAAAAATTAAAATTAATTATTCCAATAGATCGCCGAAGCCAAATCATAAGTCACTATTCTAGAAAATTATAAATTGTGATTTTAAGATACAAGAATCATTCCGGATTTTGACGACACAATCAATGGGTTCACGGTGGCTGGACTATTAGACGCAATGCCAATTCAGACAGTAGCTACGTTTTTCTCTGCGAGGAACGAAGCTACCGTTTCAGTTGACCTTACAGCTGTGGTAAATACGCGGATGTGATTATCGCGTGGGTGTTGTGAGGCAGGCGGAAGGTTATAAGGCAGGCTGGATGTTGCTTTAATTGTAAAAAGACAACATGGCACTTAGGGATAACACTGTTTTTACAGCACGCCATGAAAAATTAGCGTTTCGAAAATTTACATAGGTTTGCCTATTGCCTTCAACAAACCATGATTGACCGAAGATAGCAAAACCGTGTCATGCAGGAAATCCACGCCTAGTGGGGTTGGGAGGGAAGGGGATTATGTGCTGGACTGGAGCCCTCATAGAGGTTTGGCAGAATGTAAAAAACTCACGTGACGCAGAACAGCCAACATGGAAGCAAGCAACTGTAACTGCAGATGCGCTTGTAAAGCAATGTGTAAACTGCGACAAAAAAAGACACCATTTCTGGGCGTGTGGTGTATTGTACTGAAATAATGCAACATTGTAACTTGGAAGTATCGTGAGGGAAATGAAATAGAAATTAGTCGCAATATTGTAGCTTTTCCGATCAGTCCGTGAGAAAAAAAAAGGAACAGGCACAAGTAGGGAGTTCAAACTAACGAATAAGTCGACAGGTTTTCATTAAAGGTACATGCATCCCTGACGGCTTTCCTGTACGACTCCAGTTTTGAAACATTAGTTCAAACGTATGTAAATGTTGCCAACAGTAATTTTCTTGTTTTTTCTTTCCTGTGCTCTAACCTGTGTAAATATTGCAAACGCTATTGTCAACGGGTAGTACGATTATGTGCCTTTAACATAGGAACTTCACATTTCCATACAGAAGAAAAAGTTACAAATAAAACATACACGCCAAGGCAGAAGCTCAAGCTAAAATCTAGGGCCGCCAACATTACATGTTGCCATACAGGAGCGGAGCGTGAGATTATTCC
>JAHWFP010089508.1:38715-53834 GCA_023313725.1 Lithobius niger
TTATCAACTACGAAATAATTTTGTCGGTAATCGATGTTGCAGTTGCATGGTTCTTGGAACCTGAATTGTTAAATCTCAGAACCGTTGCATTTTTTGTTGGTTTGTACAACGCGGCGGAAGGGGGGGGGGGGGGAGGATGGAGACGACCGTTTACTGTTTATTATGACTGTTTTCTGTCCGGGAGGTCCAGGCTCGATCCCTGTCTGTGCCGTCCCCTGGCATTTTCGGGAGGAGAAGGGCCCTGTGGTGCCTCGTGCTCATGTCGATTGTGGCATGTTTTTTCCACTTAGATTTCTCCAGCTAAATTGTCCCTTTCATCGTCGTGTTATTCATCATGACATCCACGCTATACAATAAACGCAAACTAAAGGGGAAAAAAGGTTTAAAGGGTTTTAGCAAGCGTTTAACCTGTTTCGGTCACTTGCCCGACGAAACCCTAAGGTCCCATGTCTGCAAACCATTCAGTGTTTTTATTGAGGCCTGAGCCAAACGCTATGCGCCCCAAACCTAAACCTAAAAGAAACACCACACACTACACTATACACTACACCAAAAACCAAAAACCAAACCAAAAACGGTTTCTAACAATAGGTTCTTAACAATTGGTTTTTCCTAGCAATTGGTTTCAAACGATTTCTGATTGGTTTTTTTACTCATTTCCAGAATTTAGACACACGCTAGTGTGTCGCGGCAAGTTAGGCAAAAAAACATCACAACAAACATCATATCAATCCAAGTGTAAAGATTGTAAACCACTGTAGTGCGACGCCATAGCGTCAGTGTCTTATATCTTGAAGCATAGTTGGGCACATTTCAGGTACTTGGGGAAAAAAATAATAATGCGGTACAAAAGCTTAACTTGTGTTGAAATCGAGAGCAATGACCCACCTGACAAAAATTAACTCGTGTAGAAATGCCAGCTAAGCTGCTTTCAATGCAAAATCTGACCCTCAATAACGTTGAAAATGTGTTACTAATGTGTTGAAAATATGTTATTCATCCCCATGTTAAATCCCATAGGGTGATTATTCAACGTTACCGAGATAACGGGAAGGCTTCCAGTTATGAAATTGGACGAATGGGTGCAGTGCAATCAGACCAGGGGGGCTGGCGTGCGATCGGTTGGTGGGGCAGCACCCCCTCTTTTTTATTATTTCTTCATTGCAATCCTCATGTGCTGAATCTCGTAATCACCAATTCAAAGAATGCTGCAAAGGGGAAGTGGTGTGTTGGTGCCTGTAAATTTAGGGAAAACAGGCCAATTCGGTGGGCCAATTTTTTATTTTTTTTATTTGGTGTTAATTTGGTGGGCCAAAATGTTATGAGCCCGGTGATAAGAATTAAACCAGTCCGGCCCAGAGTGCAGTACGAACTGCGTACCTTTTATGGTTTGGAGCCTGGGGGCGTAACGGGGATGACATGAGAGGGCGCGTAAGTACGAAAATATTGTTATAACCATTGTTAGTATTGTCGGCATCGTCTCTCATTGGACGGCCAAAGTTCGGACAATGACAACGTGTATACTGACGTATGTGCCTAGACACACACTAGTGCATCACGATAAATCTAAACAACGTTGCAAAGAAATTGTATTCACGTCCAATTCAGGAAAAATAAACCAACTGTAAAAACAAAGCAAAATAAACAAAGCCAAAAACTGGTAAAGAGGCCACCAAGTTGAGAGTGGTTCGGCCCTTCAAGGGAGTGATATCAGCACACCAAAACTATCGAAATAAAACAAATTGCAACAAACTTAACACCAAGCCAAAAACCTATAAAGAGGAGGCTAAATTAAAAATGGTTCGGCCTATAGGCAAACGGTAGTAGCAAATTGTTGAAAACAAATTTCTTGTTGAAGTGGCACTTTAGTACACATCTGCACGGTAGTAGAGTTGAGTCAATACACAGTTTTTAAAAAAGGAGTGATATCTTATCAAAAACCAAAACTGGTAAAAGGGGCCACCAAGTTCCGAATGGTTCGGCCCTTCAAAGGAGTGATATCAATACCCCAAAACATTCGCCAAGGTAATCGCACCGCTTTTAAATACAATTGTAGTGAATCACAGTTTAACAAAAAGCAAAATTAAGTAAAAAAAAAAATACGTAAAAAACTGGAAAAATAACTACCTGGTTTTATTCTGGGTTTTTCTTTTCAGATGGGTGGACGGGTTGGAATTTTTGGGGTACTAAAACCCTGCCTTGACTCATTGAATTATTAAACTTGAGAACTCAGCTAGTGAAAGGAAAGGTGGTAGTTGGAAGTTACCATAGAGGTATAGGGGAGGGGGGAGGGGACTGTGACGATTGTATTGATTCTAGTTTATGCAACAATATGACCTTCCAACTTCAAAACGGTGGCCGGCCTTGCCCTCCCCCCACCCCAGGCCAATTTATTCTAGTGTCGCCACTGTATTATTTACATCACCCCACGGCGAGAAATGGTTAAGCTCTCCCTTCTCCCCCCTCGCCCCTAATTTTGAGTATTGACCTTTCAATTGGACCACCATGCTAAATTAGAAAACAAACAAAAAACATCAAAACATCAAAAGTCAAAACAGTAAATATACACCATCGAATAAGGTCTCCTGTAATGTTTCAAATGGCACAATGTTGCTGAAGTGTTTAGTCCACGTGAAACCTTACTGCTGTCCTCAACAATTGACCAAAAAAAAACTGCGCAAATATTAGAAAAGAGGAACCAACATTTATTTAATGTATTATAACGTCAGTTTTCAATACACTGCAGATTAAACGGCGTGTGTTACGCCGGGGAGCAACTAGTAAATAATAAACTGCCCCTTCACCCAACAACGATTTGATTGGTGTAGCGTGGTAAGTAAAACAAAATAATTGATGGCTTCATGCTGGTAAGGTCAATTGTTGGTAAGACGACGGCTACTCGTGGGTAAGAAGTCTCTTCATTGTTGAAACTGTACGTCTTCGTGAAAATCAAATCAAATCAAATCTTCGTGACATAGGGCCTTTGAGCTTGTTGGGCAAGACCGGAAGCAGTTTAACGCTCGATACAAAACCTTCCTTTTGCATGAAATTAATATCATATCAAAAACCAAAACTGGTAAAAGGGGCCGCCAAGTTCCGAATAGTTCGACCCTTCAAGGGAGTGATATCAACACACCAAAACATTCGCCACGTTAATCGCACCGCTTAATAATTCGAAGGTTAAATGAAAACTAGAACATTGCTACTTTCGGTAGCAATGTTCAAGTTTTCATTTAACGTCCAAAGTATTATTCGGTGCGATTAAGTTGGCGAATGTTTTGGTGTGTTGATATCACTCCTTTGAAGGGCCGAACCATTCGGAACTTGGCGGCCCCTTTTACCAGTTTTGGTTTGTGATATGATATCACTCCTTTTTTTTTTAACTGTGTATTAGACTCAACTCCTCTACCGTGCAGATTTGTAATAAAGTGCCACGTCAACAAGAAATTGGTTTTCAACACTTTGCTACTACCTTTTGCCTTCTGGCCGAACCATTCTCAACTTAGTCAACTCTTTATACGTTTCTGGTTTGGTTTTAATTTTGTTGTAATTTGTTTTTGTTTTTTTTAGTTTGTGTGTTGATATCACTCCTTTGAAGGGCCGAACCACTCTCATCTTGGTGGCCTCTTTACCAGTTTTTGGCTTTGTTTATTTTGCTTTGTTTTTACAGCTGGTTTATTTTTCCTGAATTGGACGTGAATACAATTTCTTTGTAACGTTGTTTAAATTTATCGTGATACACTAGTGTGTGTCTAGGCACGCACGTCAATATTCACGTTGTCATTGTCCGAACTTTGGCCGTCCAATGAGAGACGATACCGACAATACTAACAATGGTTATAACAATATTTTCGTACTTACGTGCCCTCTCACGCCATCCTCGTTACGCCCCCAGGCTTCAAAGCATAAAAGGTACGCAGGTTCGTATTGTACTGCACCCATTTATCCAATTTCATAGCTGGAAGCCTTCCCGTTATCTCGGTATTGATGCATAATCACCCTATGGGATTTAACATGGGGATGAGCGGACTAGCTCGCTAGCTAGTAACTAGTAACACGTTTTCAACGTTACTGAGGGTCAGATTTTGCATTGAAAGCAGCTTAGCTGGCATTCCTACACGAGTTAATTTTTGTCAGGTGGGTCATTGCTCTCGATTTCAACACAATTTAAGCTTTTGTACCGCATTGTTATTTTTCCTCAAGTACCTGAAATGTGCCCAACTATGCTTGCAGATAGAAGACACTGACGCTATGGCGTCGCCCTACAATTTACAACCTCGACAATTGAATTGATGTGATGTTTGTTGTGATGTTTGTAGCCTAACTTGGCGCGACACACTAGCGTGTGTCTAGATAAAATAAAATCGCGTAAGCGTATAAAATACGAATGGAAGCCTTAAATATCACTTATTGCTCTAAAGAAAGAGATACAAGAAAAGACACGTAAGCCATCAGCGTTGCAATAATGCCTTTAAAAGATGCTCCAGCTTTGTAAGCCTTAAAAAAACGTAATGCTGTAAAGGAACAGACACAAGCAAGAACATGTAAGCCATCAGCGTCGTAATAACGTAAAAGAATCTCCAGCAGCATCCCAGATAACAAGCTGGGCTGATTGCGTAGCAGCTGATGCTTAGTTGAATCGTTTAGATTTGATGTTGTTTGAAGAGTGATGTCACGTAAAATAAATTCATGTTGAATAGCTCTTTTGTGATCCAATTCATGGAGTGGTAAGACGCAAACCAAACCGAAACTTTACGATTACCCTTCTCAATCAACTGCTTTTTGGCATAAATCTCAAGAAATCAAGACTCATTCCAGCCCAAGATTTCATCTTCCTAAGAGTCTCCTTCAACATAAAATCTGCAACCAGTGATGCCCTCAACCAGACAGGACAGAGTACATTATACAGCAAGCACGGCATTTTCGTCAACAACCTCATCATTCCCTCAAGGAACTAAACTTCCTTATCTGCAATATGGACTCCATGGCAAATCTTGTTCCCTACGGGAGGTGGATGATCAGACCCCTCCACCACTACCGCATCGATGCGTGGGAAAATCAACCGGATCAACCAAACCTGATTATTCAAGCCGAAACGAACTTTCCAACAGAAACCCTTCTGTGGTGGTCAGACGTACAGACTCTCTCGCAATCTGTTCCACTCCACGAACTTCTTTCAGACCTCCTATACTGTTGACCGACACCTCCCTGGAAAGCTGGGGAGCACACATAGGTCATCACGAGGCATCAGGGATATGGACAAATCGAGATAAAGCCCAAAACAACGTTCTAGAAGTGAAAGCTGTACTGAAAGCCCTACACCACTTCCAACACCTAGTCAAAGGGAAAATTGTCCAAATCAACAGCGGTAGCCTGCATTCGGAAAAAGGGAGGAACGAGAACCCCGCAAACCTCACGAAGTAACCTCGTCAATCTTCCATCTCTGCATAAAACACTACACAACATTTCTGTCTCTCCACATCCTAGGAAACAGGAATGGGATTGCAGACTCTCTGTCTCGTCAGAAACTCCCAACAGGGAAAGACTCAAAAGAAATCCATCTGCGAATATCTCTTCAACATCTAGGGCACCCCAATGATCGACCTATTCGCCACGAGGCACAATGCTAGACTTCCCCACTTCGTCAGTCCAGTCCCAGGCGAGAAGGCCACAGCAGTAGATGCACTAACCTTCCCTTGGATGAACCTCTAAACGTACCTGTTCCCCCCATCCATTCAAAGTGCTTCCACAGGTCCTCCAAAAGATATCTCTGTCTCAAGGCCTGTTTCTGCTAATCACACGGAATTGGCCATCAGCGGTGTGGTTCCCTCATCTTCTAATTCTCGTGATCGACACTCCAAGAAGTTTTCCAGCAATCCAAGACCTGTTATCACAACAGAACGGAACCAAATTCCACCAAACACAAGCGCCCTAAACCTTCACGGTTGGCTACTATCATCAAACTCATCAAAAAGGCAGTTCATGAAGCGGGAAGGTGGGAATTCATGAAGAACAAGCAACTCACATTGCCAGCAAAGCCATCAGGGATTCAACCAACAGAATTTACGACAGCCACTGGATAAAATGGTTCATAGGTGTACCAGAAGGAAAGTCACTCCTGTCAACCTCGCTCTACCTGAACTTCTCAAATTTTTCAACGGCTTTTTCAAAGAAGAACTGAAGGGATCAACAATCCTTCTTTACCGTTTAGCGCTAAACTCCGTCTTCAAGGCAGCAGGCAGCACTAACCTCTTTTGACGATTACCGCATCTACTCCCTAATCAAACCTTTTGAAATAGAACGTCCAGCAACCCGCTGTGTCTTTCCAGATTGGGACCTATCTGTTGTCCTACAATCACTCATGAAAGAGCCTTATGAACCAATGCAAAAGTGCCCCCATGAACATTCTCACCCGCAAGACAGTATTCTTAACAAGTTTTATGGCAAGTTTACGATACAGCGAAGTAGAGGGCTTATCTGCAGACCCGGCCTTCTGCCTCGTCGCTCCTGACAACTCCTTGGTCACTCTCACACCAAGAGCCGACTTTCGAGCCAAAACTCAAAAACCGTGTGAACCAACCAAACCAATCGTCAATCCAGCTTTATCCAAAATCATGGGCGATGAACCCGAACGTCTTCTTTGCCTTGTATGAGCTCTCCGTCACTACGTCGCGAGAACTGACAACAACGAACATCGCAGAGGTATAGAAACCAACTATTTTTACCCTTCATTAGAGGTGTCAGCGAAACTTTAGCAGGCACCATCGCATCTTGGATCAAAGACGTCATCCTAAATGCGCACGAAGATCAGAACATCAATTGCTCTGACAAAGACATCAGAGTGATGGCACATGAATTGAGGGCAATATCCACGTCATGGGCTTCCCATAACTTCAACCCAGTTCCAGACATCTAGACAGCAGAATCATGGCAAAGCACTTCCGTCTTCACATCACACTACTTCAGAGAGATGACGAAGCAAGCCAATTGACTACATCGTCTGGGCCCCATCGTAACAGCCAGACGTGTTGTCAACCCCCCCCCCCCCCCCTTAATCGCTCAGAAACAGAAGCAAGCCACTCAAGAACGGAAGCAAGACCCTCATCTTTAAACAAACGCTCTTTTCAGGGACCCCATATTTTACGAAAGAGATCCAAATTCGACTGTTTTACCTGTTTTTCTGAATAAAGTGCGAAGCTTATTAACTTTTTGGCAGAAGCCAGCTCGTAATCCTAGGGTACCCATCAAAGCGGTGCCAGCCACCTCACCTCTGTGAATGCCAAAATTCACAGGTAATGTCTGTTTTCTAGCGGCAGTAAGAAACAGCATTTTGCCGGCCCCTCTGGATGGACCGGCCACCCTGCCTCCCCTCTTGAGTCACAGCCTTGACAATATCAAGAGGAAAAATAATGCCTGCCTTTCGCGCTGACGCACTTTTATAGAGAAGGGATGTGCCCGTGCATGCACATTCGGGTTATCGAGCTGGTGGCTACAAGCAACCAGAAAACCTCCAGGTAAACGCAGCACTTCCACGAATGCCAAAATTTACTGGCAATGTTTATTTTCATAGGCAAAAAAAAATCAATTTCAGCCGGCCCGTCCAGAGGGGCCGGCAAAATACTGTTTTTAAAAGTGAGTTGTTATGCTGCAGGGTTCCGAGGGACTTAAAAGTATCCCCTCACCCTTCCCTTAGAACCCCTAAGCTGATTTTGTTTGTCCCTTACAAACAAACTTACCAATTCTTTGTAAACGTTGGGTTTTTTTTGGTGGGATTCGTAGAATTGTTGGTCAACGGGTCCCTGAATGTCTTAGTTACGCACTGTAGTGATTTAATGACAAATTCTAAAATGTGACATTTCTAACGTTTAACGTTTAAACGTTTAAACGTTTAACGTTTCTAACGTTTAAAAATTGTTTTTAAAAATGACTTGTTTAGCAGCAGGGTTCCGATGGACTTAAAAGCATCCTCTCCCCCTTCCTTAGAGCCCCTTAGCTGATTTGTTGGCCCATTACAAACAAAATCACGTACCAATTCTTTGTAAACTTTTTTTTTAGGTGGGGTCCATTCAATTGTTAGTCAACGGGCCCCTGAATGTCTTGGTTACGCCATTGTATAGTCACTTACTGAAAAATAATAAAATGTGGCTATTTTTAAATTGTAAAGGTACTACAATTATTTATTTTGAATGATTTGTTTTGCAGTAGCGTCCCGAGGGATTTAAAGCATCCCCTTCCCCTGCCGTACACCCCCTTTAGCTGGTTTCGTTTTGCCCCTTACAAACAAAATTGTCACTTCTTTGTAAACGTAATTTTTATTGAATGGGGCCCGTTGAATTGTTGATCAACGGGTCCTCGAATGTCTTATACGCCACTGTAGTGATTTACTGAAAAAATATAAAATCTAGCTGTTTTTTAACGTTCGAAAGGTGCTAAAAAAAATGTTTTATAAGTTGTTTTGCAATAGCGTATTGAGGGACTTAAAGCATCCCATACCCCTTCCTTAGACCCCCTTTAGCTGATTTCTTTTTGCCCCTTATACAAACAAAATTACCAATTCTTTGTAAACGTTTTTTTTTTTAGTGGGGCCCGTTGAACCAACGGGTCCCTGTATGTCTTAGTTACGTCACTGTAGTGATTTACTGAAAAATTCTAAAATCTGTTTTTTTTTTAACGTTTCAGAGATGCTACAACTATTTTTTTAAATGAGTTATTTTGCACTGTAGGATTCCGAGTGACTTAACGCATCCCCTACCCCTTCCTTAGACGCCCCCCCCCCTTATTTTTTTTGTGCCTTACAAACAAAATCTCCAATTCTTTTGTTAGTATAGAGCCCGTTAATTGTTAGTCAACGGGTCCCTGAATGTCTTAGTTGCGCCACTGTAGTCATTTACTAAAAAATTATAAAATCTGTTTTTTTTTAACGGCTCAAAGGTACTACAATTATTTTTTTTTTAAATAGTTATTTTGCAGTAGGGTTCCAAGGGACTTATAATCCCCTCTCCTTCCTTAGACCCCCTTAGCTGATTTTTGTTTGCCCCTTACAAACCTTGCCCTTTCTGAATATTGAACAAAACAATTTGACCACTGTACAACCAAATAATCAAAGGAATGTAAGGGAATAAACTCAGCCGCGTTCTTCGGGCATTGGTCCGTGCAGTAAGGCCAGTAAGCTTTTTTGCTAAGTCCAAGTTGAATGATCGTTTTGCTGGAATTTTTTTTTGGATTATTCTTGGAATTAATAAAAAGCTTTTCAAGTTCAGCTTTAAACATTTTACTACAATCCTCCACCCTCCAGAATATTTTTAGTATTGGGCTGTGCATTTCAAAGTTTTCCATATATCGTTGGGTTGCTCCATATACAAAAATAAACTTCGGCGATTTAATTCTTGACTAGTATAATTAAAACAGAGTTTCCACTTTCGGAATATAATTTCTGTTCATTTTTTTTCAAATTAAAATAGTGAATCGCATAAATTGGATTTTTGCTTCGTAGAGAACGCTCGAACAGCGTAGGCCTATAAGCTGCTCTTCCATGCTGCAGCTATCGTCAAAATATACGCAACAAAATCGTACTCTTAAAATGTAGCCTATACCAGTTGGGCAAATCTATCGTCTCACACGTATGATATTTTACGTGAACTTTTGTAATTGAAACAGTGAAACCGTCGTGAAAAGGTCGAACGAGGCCAGTGAGCAAACGGCATTTGCCGACGGCCAGTCGCGTCGCAAGATGGCCGACTTCACTGAATTCTGGCGCCCGAACGACACGTGACTGTACCATAACCGCAGAATAAAACACTGTGAAAATTTGGACCTAATTTTTAAAAAAAAATTAATAATCTCCAACCTTCATTTTTCGTACACTGTAACCTAATGAGCTAATCGTACGTTTCGGTTATAAAATTAATGAGTTAAAAATAATATTTGAGCTTGAAGTCGACAGCCCGTCCAAGTTCGACATATCGTGATATTTCGCCAAGTACATGTTTTAATTATTTTAAGTACTGTATCTTTCGTTGCACCGTATAACCTAATGAACTAATCATACGATTCGGTTATAAAATGAAGAGTTGAAAATTATATTTGAGCTAGAAGCGGACAGCTTCTCGTTCGTCCAAGTTCGACATATCGTTTGCCTGATATTTTGCCAAGTACATGTTTTAGTTGCATGCCTTTAGCTTTTGAGTTGTATAGTTCATCCGTGCGTTCATGCTCTGTTCTCCTGTACCATCGCCCTGACACAGTTTGCACACGATCACACACACAAAAAAAACTTTGAACGACTTTTTCCAAATTCGATATAATTTTTAAGGACCTTTTATGACTCAACATATACTTGTTCAAATAAGGCTGCGCAGCTTCGAGTATGGCCTACACTTTTACCTGGGAAGAACCGAGAATGTTTCACAAAGCACAAAAATGTTAACATGAATTTAATCATGTGCGGAAAAAAATAAAGCAACAGGGAAAAAATTGTTTTGACGGGTTTTTCTTGATGTTGTTGTTATGGGTTAGTATAGGTTAAGTTACGTCAATTGCCTTTGCTCGAATTTTACCAGGCAGGAAGTTTCACCAGAAAAGGTTTTTTTTCCGCATCCCCTTCTTCCTCGTTTTAATAGCTTGTACACAATTATTGAAAACGCATGAAGCAACAACATTTAAAAGATAAACTCAACAACATTTTACAACAAACATGCAGGTTATTCAACAGATTCAAGTTTGTCTTCACCTTAACCAAAGATATGGTATTATTTTAAATTACTAAAAAAAATTTAACAATTGGAAGGAATTCAAGGTCTTGAAGTTTTTCTTAACAAATTCAAGCATTTTTTTAAGGACTTCATGCATCTTGTGCGAACCCCAGAGCTAATTTTCGCAGTGGGACAATGTTGTTCATTTCCATTACTGGGCCTATATAGTCTTTAACTTCCGTGGTTATGTTCACAGTGTTGGTTATTTATTCATTTTCTATGGCTTTTTCTAGGTTATTTAGTCATTCACCTTAACAACGTTGCTTAAAGTAGAAAACACTACTGTTTTGTGTTAAACACTTTTGTCATTTCGTGTGTTTTAAGCATATGTTTGTAACGTGTTGCAACCTGAAAACCAGTGTAGCCTAAGTTTTATTTTAAACGTATTTACGTCTGCAACGTAAAGTTATTGAAATGTTTCTTCTCAGGCTATGTTGTGTTCTGAAGCTTTTTATGGTGTTTTGTTCAGCTATAACCGTCTAAAAACGTTTTATGGGTTAATCTAAAATGTGTTGATAGCCTTGGGGCTGTCCGTATGCTACGTCACACTCTATGGGGTGGGTGGGTGGTTGAATTATTGTGACAATTGTGACACAGGTATTAGGGGGTGTTTACAAAATGTGACGTCACAATCTTACATCACATTTTGGGTGGTCCCACACCTTTATTTTTAGGCGTATTATTTAGGAAAAGAATACTTCAAATGCAATTCCATTTATACACAGAAAACTCCAAGTTTTAAACCCGTGGACTCCTGAGACATTTGAAAAATTAATAAACAAAAACGTATCGTTAAAAGTTAAAAGTAAGGGTCTAAAAGTCAAAACCTGTAAGGAACACGGACAAGCTTTCACTGTAAGGGTCTAGGTGTCAAATTTGGCCAGTAAGACACTGCTAAGCATTAGACCCTTACTACCCGGTTTTTGAGCAACAGCTGTCCGAGATCGTCCTATAAAGACCCATGAGATGATCCAATGATAGTGGGGTAGTGGGTTTCCTACTTTGCTTTAAGTTGACATTTTTTTTCGGTTTGGTAACATGGCAGCGATTCCAAGCAAGACAACCTGCTACAAGTGTAAGCGTAGTTCAGTAAGCCACCTTTATGCACTTACGTTTCATCGAAGTGCAACGAAGAGATTAAGGTGCTATGCAAGTGATCTGGGGGCGAACTGGGTAGCCGGTTCGAATCCGGGTCATGCCACTCCGATTTAACGTAAGTGCATAAAGGTGGCTTACTGAACTACGTTACTTCTAGTGTACAATTTTCGCTGTTGGCCAATTTCCAATTTTCCTTACTAAGTCATTAACATGATCACCGGGTAGTAAGGGTCTAATGCTTAGCAGCGTCTTACTGGCCAAATTTGACACCTAGACCCTTACAGTCAAAGCTTGTCCGTGTTCCTTACAGGTTTTGACTTTTAGACCCTTACTTTTAACTTTTAACGATACGTTTTTGTTTATTAATCCGTGTTACTTTGAGAATTGTAATAAATAGGTGTGGTGGTGGGTGAGGGGTGGGGTATGTGTGACACCTTTATAATTAATTTGTTTGTTTTGTTGCGCCGCTTTTAAGCTCGGTAAATTGCTATGCTCCTTACTAACCTGGCTATCGCAAGTGTTAACAATAGAAACAAATTTGGTTTAAAATCTTTTAATTTTGACGGAGTTATAAGCTCTCAAAGTTGAAAGTTTAACACAGAGATCCTAGGTCGACCCTTACTAACACTGGCTATCGCCAGTGTTAATACAATAAATTTAAATATATAAGTAAATGTAAAGCACTTTGAAATAGTGACTACGTTGGGGAGAGCGGTGCTTACAGAAGTGTGACGTAATTATTAGGGGGGGGGGGTGTTTTTAATTGTGTGACTTTTGTGACAAAGGGGTGGGTCGGTGGTTCAAAATAGGCCAAAAAGCGTGACTAATATATGGACGGCCCCCTTTCTGTAAATTTGAGGCGGCATAGGTATTGAACTATACTTTTTGGCTAGACGTTTCAAAACCTACTTTTATGCTTTGTTCGCTTACCATTAACAACAAGCAGGGCAGGAATTAAACTGTTAGTCACGATTGGTCAACGATAGACCATAGCGAGCACGACTATGTGGCTTCAAATGTAAATTGTCACGTGATTTTTCATTAGCTCGATGATCTAAAAATACGTTCCGTCAAATGCAAATCAGCCAACAAAGTAGGCTAACTAGCGCATTGCTAAAGATTATTTTTGGTTAAAAGGTACATCTCAAGTGCTAAGGTTATCTCAGGACGGAGAGGGACAGTTCTAGCAGCTCTCCGGTGTAGTCCCTATGCAGTGGCGTATAACTATACCATTGGGGCAGCCGGGGCAACTTCCCTAAGGCCTCGGTAGAGATACTATACTACGTTTTATTCTAATTCTAACGTCTTGCCCCAGGGCCTCCGGAAACATTATGACACCACTGGCCCTATGTGTCGTTACGAGACAGTTTAATATTTAGAGCCTTCGTCTGCAGCCCTCAAAACCTAGATTGTTTTCATTCGACAGGAAGGGAAAAGAGTTTGTTCTACCCTAAGTAATGCGTGTTGTATAACAGTTGCTATTTGATTTTTTTGACGCTGAACAGACAGTTCAAAAACACTAACGGTATGTTGCCAGTTTTATTTTTTTTATTTTATTTTCTTTAAACCACCGTCAGTTCCGTTAAAATTCAACATACTCCTTGCTTCGTTAGACTAATCAAAATTAAACTATTTTCCAGCTTTATTAGTTGACATTTAAAACTGGTTTTGCGGGCCAACCGCGAAACAACCGTGGGGAAGAAAGCGGCGGCTAAACGTTAAGCCTATTCCAACAAACGTGGTAGAAATGTGCGGTTGGGAGACAAAAATAAACACTTTTATTGCGATTCTTACCAAAATGGTTAATGTTTTGCTATTTTCCATATTGAAAGACATTTTCTGAGTGATTTAACGAACGTCAGACTGCAAATGAGTTAGCGTCGTTCGCGCCAACGCGCTAGGCCTAAACGAACGGCGTCCGACGAAGCCGTGCTATGCCGGAAAGCAGATCGGGCCGACAAACGGGGGCTGCTGCAGTCAGGGTGGTAAATGCATTTACGTACAACTAAAAAAGCACCCTATCTAGCTAACACGCATTGGTTTAGCGGACAGAAATACCGTAACAAATACACTGATAAAACCTTTTAAAATTGAAATTTCCTGGTCGTCGGCTCTGTTTAGACATGATGATAGTCGAAATTATAAATGGTTGGTGCGTTTAGCCGTCGTCAAACCAAAACACCATCCGGCGTACGTATTCGGAAAATGTACAGAATGTTGTAAGACGTACGTATACCGGTAAGTCAAACTACCGTGGTTGGGCAGTGTTAGAAGTTAAAGGGACATGACTGCTTCCAGTATGTCGTGTGACCCGCTGAGACTAGCGTTTGCAAAATCATCTCGTACGAAAGAAAAAACAAGAAAATGAATGTGTTGGCAAAATGTATATACGTTTGAACTAGTGTCGCAAAACTGAATCGTACAGATAAGCCAACATGTACCTTTAAAGTGGCACTATCACCGATTGAGAGCAGTTGAAATCTGACATCTAGCGCTATGTAGTACCTTCTAGTACTTGCTTGCACCAAGCGAAGGAATGCATAACGGCATTTCTTTTAACGAAACAATCAAGCCACGGCTTCCTTAATTATTGAGTGAACATTTAGTTCGTCTTCGTGCACCCGGAAGCAAGCTATAAAGATCAACAATATCATTGCCGCTAGATGGCGCCACGGTATTTTCGTTCGCATTTCAATCGGTGATAGTGCCACTTTAACGTAACGTCCATGATAAATGCTTCAGAGTCGTTGATGCTAATCACTTAATTACGAATAGTAATCGGGAAATGTGACCGTGTGTTTTTGTGTATTCGTTTCACGTAAATAGTTTTCTTATTACCACTGTAACGACGAAAGACTTCATGCCTATTGTTAGCGTTCCAACAATAATTTCTAGGATTGCAGCGCATCATTTTAAGGGTGTCCAGACGAATTTAGAAAGGTTTCTTCTTTCTAAAAAAAAAAAAAAATGCATTGTTCCACGAGTTGGGGGATTCAGTTAAGAAAAACGTTGTAAGAAAATGTGTTATAGTAAATGTTTGGAAAGAAAACGGAAAATCCATGACCCTTTAATTACGTATCTGTCGTAACATTGCACGCAGGTTTCAAGTTAGCCACTGTCTTTTTTCATAAATTATATTATATTGGTATTTTAGTTTTTGTATTGTTGTTGTTGGTATTTTTTAACTGTTTGGTGGTTGTTTGGTAATACTGTGTTATTATTGAACCATGAGTGGATTGCTCGTGGATAGTAGCAACCGATGCCGTTAGC
>JAHWFP010089509.1:0-23438 GCA_023313725.1 Lithobius niger
GTTGTGGGTTACAACACCTATAGACATTGTGGTTTACAACACCTATAGATATTGTACGTTACAACACCTATAGATGTTTTGATTTACAACACCTACAGATGCTGTGGTTTACAACACGTATAGACGTTGTGGTTTACAACACCTATAGACGTTGTGGGTTACAACACTTTTAGACTTTGTGGTTTACAACATCTATTCTGTAGACGTTTAAACACGCAACATCGACGAATATTCGTCCTTGGAAAACTGATTTTAGACGTTGCGTTTGTAGATGTTGTGCTTTACAACACCTAAAACCTCGTTATAAGACCCAGAGCATCCTTATAACGAGTTTTAGGATTATGTAGGTGTTGTAACTCACAACGCCATTTTTGCAGTGTACTTGTTGAAGACGGTAAGGCAATGATGTGTATAAACAGAACAAGCTACCATGCTCGATCAGGATTAAGATAAATATTTAAAACTTTGCCTTTGTAATAATAAAATAAAATTGGAATAAATTAAATTTCAGACACGCTGGTAGTTCGGTTTCATGGGATGAAATAGTAGGCATCGTCGCAAAGAGGCAGTTACAAAGAAAATTAAAAGACGTGAACGTATATTTTCTTTGCAACAGATTACGTTAAAATTAGGCATAATAATTAAGTTTTGAATTTCACAGTTACTCTCGGCAGAGCGACAGATGGTTTTATGTATATAGTATAATACATTAGTTCATTGGCTCAGCCAGTGAAACGAGCGAGGTCAATACTCGACTTCAATATCATATGAAAATAATATATTCAGGCTGTTGTGTTGTAGGTACGAATTACTAGAGCGACAAAGGATCCAACTTGGTCAGCTGTTTTTTATCAGGTTAAAAAATAAATATTTGTCAAGACATCGTCGATAAGTGAACGAAATTTTCTGCTGAATCGGTGAGCCTCGCACATCTCACGGTTTCTAACGGCACTTGACAAATATGTATACCTGATATCAGTGAGAAATTTGTCATACCATCCTCCAGGGAAGTAATGGAAAAATATGGCAAAGAAAGTAACTCGTCTAATTAGACAGTATTTTAAGAGAGCAGAGAAATGAAGGATGTCAATATTCTAGCAAACGTCATGTAATTTAAAGCAATGAAATGTTTTATTTTTCCCGGTTAACCCACAGGGGCTTGGCACAAAACAGGAACGGCTGAAAAAAAAACTCCACGAGCGTCACTACCAACAATATTAATATGTAGTAACAATAATATTATTGTTACTACATAATATTGTTGGTAGTGACGCTCGCGGAGTTTTTTTTCTGTCTATAACGAGCGGAATGCATTTTTTTAAAGTCTCGGTACCTAGGTCGGTCAAAGGATTCAAATCGGTATTCACTTGGTTTCTAGTTAGTGACGTTGACCACAGCTTGCTCGGGGTGCTCGGGGACCCCTTCACAAAGCCCGCATTGCACGTAGCATTCAGTGGCCGTTCAATATATTGGACGCTGGGTATAGGATAAAGTTACCCTAACAGAATCTTAACAAGTCCCCGAATCCCTATAAATTCTTGATTAAGTACTAATTCTATTGTATGAATTTCATTGTTGGTGAAACGTAAATATTATTAAAACTACTACATGATATACTACTTGATATATTAGAGCAGGACAACCACCGAACACTGGTAAGGAAACTGGTAATGCACGATTATGCAAAACTGGATTATGCGAAACCCGATGTCACCAAGGAAACAACCGTTAAACTCTTTACGAAGCACGTGTTCATTTACAAGTTAACAGTCGAACGAATTCCACCTAATGATGAATCATGAAATGGCCGGCAAACAATTTAATTTTGAAGCAAATAGCCATCTCTTGTGAGACGATGAAGTGCTATCTCGTAGAAAGCACGGGGTCATCGCAGAAATTCGCCGAGCATCAAGAAACCCTTACTGACAGGGTTATAGCAGTTAAACATTAGCCTTCGTTTGCTTGCACCTATACCCACTTTCCATTAACCACCCTTCCTCCATTCTCGTAATCATGAATTAGTTGGAGGTATTCTCCTGTGAGAGCAGTGATCTTCCGTCGCTTTGCAGCATCAAATATCGCCGAAATTAAAGTGGCAGGGGGCCTTTGAACAAGATTAATTTGCTTTTAAATTGACGGTGGCTGTAACTCAGGAAAGTGCTGCCGAGTTAATCTTTTCCGTACGTACACGCTTAATTCGAAAGGTGCGAAATGATGAGCTCCTTTGTCGGCAAGAAGAGAACTCGTTACCGGAACTCACCTTTGAAATTTAGCTCCATAAAACGAAGAAACAAACACTTTTGAAAATCAAACTTCCTGTATGAGAAACTCTAGTGGAGATTTAAACTGCTGCTTGTATGACAAATTTTAAGCCTAAGTAATAGATATCCGTGAGCTATAGCCGGTTTAACGGCATATTTGCTCGTTTGGGAGAAACGGCTAGTCCAATATCGAGGGGGTGGAGGGAAACCGCATGAGTGCTGAAAGCGCGAATGGATTTCCCTTCATCTCCGAGATATTGCATGGACTAGCCATTTCTCTCAAACGAGCAATTATCGCCGTTAAAACGGTTATAGCTCACGGATATGTGATTTAATGATAAGGTGTGACATCAAGTCAACATTTCGTCTTATTTGAGATTTAAAAAATTTTTACTTGAAAATTATTTTTGTGAATCATAATGAATTTAAAAATGTTAACGTACGACTGATATGTAAATTCCTGAAATGAAACTTCCGTGCTTAGCTTCCTGTCTACGAAAGTCTCTCGTACAGGAGGACGTCCCCGTTACGCAGTTACAGTAAACCGACTTTTGTGTTTAAGTTAAAACCTTATTTTTCTACCTTATTAGTTTAAATAAGATAGAGTGTAAATTGCTATTTACTTGAGTCTCGTAGGTTTTTAGGTTTATTTACAAGGTGTGAGTAGCCTAGTTTTCGTACCGTCGGAACGAAAGGTTGCCGGGTTGGACCATTTCTCGATGGGGGAAACTAGCATAGTACGCGAGGTTTTTTTTTTTTGGTGTTAGCACGAAAAATGTCGCAGGTTGCAAATGTGCCTGTTTGCGCTGTTTGCAATCAGGTGTGCTAGTTGAATTTGTGTTGTGTACGGTAGTTTTGCAAAGTCGGTCATTATATGTCACAGTTGGTGGAGCAGGGGTTGTGTAGACCCAGAAAAAAGTGTTAGATTATCAAAAAAGTGTGGGTTATCAGATTAACCGTATAACGTCTACACTTTTAGCGTGGGGATGTGTTAGCCTGACGTCACCACCGTACTTTAATTGACATTTAAACTGTGTAATAACAAGTACAAGTCATTTTTACCTTAAAAACTAGGGATGCTGCAAGGAAAGTTTGATTGCGTGTTTGTTTTTTACTTTGTTTTAATTTAAAACAATTAAAAAAAAAACACGTAGTCAAATTTTTCACGCTAGCTAATTCACAAATTTCGCTCAGAAGAGACAGCAAATCAAAGTCACTGACTACAAATTACGAACTACATCAGGGATAGGCAATGGCTACAACGGCCTCGCGTAATTACAACAATTTACTTTTATCTTTTTCCTGGTTTGTCACTGGAAAGCTTCCAGTTGTTTCCCGACGAAAATTTCAGCAATTCTCAACAGGGAGGCAACTTTTTTCCGACGGCTGAAACTCTATTCCTCCCCCTCCACCATAATATCTGATACCGCTCCTGCTTTAGGAATATTTAAAGGTGCCTGCCCCAAATCAACAAGCAATCAAACACCTTTAAATATTCCTAAAGCAGGGATGGTACCAGACGTAGTTCCAGATGTACCAGAAAAGGTTCCTGTTTGACACGGTGTCGTACATTTTGTCAACCAAAACCAAAAACGGTTGGGGAGCAAGACGATTTTCCACAAATAAAATGAACCCTTGTGAAGTAGGGTTACTTACAGGGTTACTTACAGGGTTACTTACTGAGTACTGTGAAGATCCTTATTGCCATTTTTGAATGCCCTGTTAAACTCAAAATTCCACAAGAGGAAACAAACAGGAAAAAGTTGCAGGAAGGTCCTTTAGCAGACATTTACTATGTGTGTACGGTGGTGTACTGAAAAAAAGTATCCCACCTTTTGTGCAGGCCAAATTATGCATTTCGGTTAATAGTACAAAACGCAGGAATATACTTAAAACTTGAAAATGATTATTAATTATTTTTATAATTCCTCAACAAGTTTTACTACAGACAGAGCTTTAAAACAGTCTCATTTGACACAAAAGTGGTCTTGTTGGATGCAAACCAGAACCCCCCCCTTACAGTAAATGCAGGCCTCATTATATCTTTTTCGGCTAATTATATAAGTTACACGTGTACTAAATTCTAAAACATAAAGTATTTCCACAATTCCATAACAAAGTTTCTATATTTATAAAGCTCTCTTCCGCAGCAATGATTAGCAGCAAGGACTCAGCGACGAGGATTGCTACGACAACAATGTAACCAATTCAAACTAGACAATGAGGAGACAGTGCTTTAATAGAGACATCAATGCTTCGGGTAAAGCAGCAAACGCTATTGTCAGGTGATACAGCAAGGTAGCAATGAATAAGGGTGAGAATATTCATTCTTTGCACGGTAGCAAAGAAAAAGGGTGAGTGTTCAGCAGTGTGAAGGGTAATGTCGATTACGTAGTAACAATCTGTAAGTAATGAAATATTACGTCATATTATTTTATTAGACGTTTTGAACTTAGGCATCTTTCATCAAGTCAGATTAGCACGATTAGTTGGCTCATTCAGGCTTATAATCTAAAGGCTGTGATTTTGTATCCGGTCCAATCCGCGAAAATGGGTTACTAGTTGTTTAAGACAGGTAAGAAGTACTAACTCCAGGCAGGTACTGTTTTCTATCAGGTTAAAATTGAAAACCTATCAAGACATCGTCGGATAAGTGAACGAAATTTTCTGCTGAATCGGTGTGCCTCGCACATCTCACAGGGTCTGACAGCACTTAAAAAAATGTGTGTACCTGAATTTCAGCGAGAAACTTGGCATACCACTCTCCAGGAAATTAAGGTGGAAATATGGTAAAGAAAGCAACGCGGCTAATTAGACAGTATTTGCAGGACCAGAAACATGGGGTATGTCTATATTTTAGCAAACGTCATGTAATTTAAAGCAATAAAATGGTTTTTTCCCGGTAACCCTTTACTGTCCATGCCAAGATGAATGCATTTTTTTGAAGTCACAGCCAACCCGTGAAGGCACTGATTGTGTTGGCCCAGAAATATTGCATTTACGTTTTCAATAAATAAATAATTTTTACTTTGTTCACAGAAAAAACGAAAAAACTTTCCAGATCACCCCACACAATGCGAGATATGACATTCTCTCCAGTGTTACAGCTTCCTATGTTAGCCAGTTAGGCACAAAAATTCAGTGAAAGAAAATACACTCCCGTTAAGAACTCACCATCCAGTTTGTTTCTTTTTAAAAACAATTTCAGCTTCATTGTTTATATTTGCGCTAATAAATGGTGGAGCGACTGAAAGGGGGATGCACTGACTGAATGAGCGAGGCAAACTTATATCAACGTTTGTTAACCTGTGCCCACAAAAATTTGAATGGTGAAACTTAGTTCGGTGAAGCATGGACATAAACACGAGCGACCAAACTGTACCTATGTTGCAAACGGTGTATCCAACACCGCCCGTGCTGAGCTTCAGCTGGTACATGACATAGCTCTCATAAAATGGTCCCTATTTGACGCAGACAACTGTTCTTAGCCTTGTAGGTGACAGATAGCCGATGCTTTAAAGTCAGCAATTATTCTAAATTATACTCACAACTCCTCAATATGGTATAAGCAAAAATGGCTGTGGGACGATCTCTATTTTAAGCAGACAACTGTTTTTCTCTCCTTGAATAAAAATTTTCCTACCTTTCGGTCAATCTTAGCTGCATTGCCTGTCGCAAGCACTAGTCGGAAAGAGCTGAAGGGACATACCGACAAACCGGGCCTGGGGTGGCTACTCAGAGGATGTTTAGCAGTTTGAATTCCCTTTTTGGTTTGATTCTAATTTGCGCAGTCTGGTCAATGGGTATTTCATCCTCATCCCCCAGCGCGTTGGCCTGGTGTTTGGGCTTTGGCTTTTTATTCCAGATGACGGGTGGCATGAGTGAGCCAGCTCAAGGTCAATCAGCTGTGATCATTCGGCTCCTGTTAGTGTTGGGAGGGAGCATTTTGGTGCATCCATCTGCTCCACAGTCCAAATTGTATGGGTTATCGAGGGAGGTGGTGTGCACGACTTCCTTGGTGGTGTTGCCTCTTGTCATGCTTAGGTTGCTGCCTTACTGAGATAGATGGTGGTGTTAGCTACCTGGTGCAGGGCCCTGGATATGCGGCTTCCTGCATCACCCAACTGCCACACAGGGCTCTTCTTATGCTAACCGAAGTTCTTACAGTTTCTCTTCGCCCCCCCCCCCCCATTCTTCTCTTCTGCTTACTAGCAAGTGCCTGAGGCGAGAAACTGAAATTGTTGGGCCTAGTGCCCAATTATAAGAAATTTGTAAAAGTTAGGATCAAGTACCGAAGATCTTGATAGTGATGGCCAAGGGCCGAGATGTCACGTAATTCGGCCTACTTGTAGTGTACAAAGGCCTGAAAGTATCTGTGGGTTGGATCCATCGGATGCCTCTCGCTAGGGCATACCTTGTGGAGGAAGTAAACAATGCCCCGGCTAGGAGGCTTTTGAAGGTATGCGAACTGGTGCCATGCCCAGTGTGTGCCAATCCACATCGTGGCTTAAACAGCAGCAAGAGAGTCGTGCCGTGCTTTGATCTCACGGGTGAACTGTGATGATGTCATCCCGGAGGAACTTGAATCATAAGGAGTTACGGCTGTGTGGCAGTTGACATGGAAAGGCGAGAATGGTGCACAGTCAACAGACTCTTTTTTCCTGACCTTTGATAAGTCCGTTGCACTGCAGCACATTACTGCAGGTTACCTGCGATGGAAGGTCAGGTGTTATGTCCCAAATCCAATGCGGTGCTACAGCCAGCCCACGAATGCACTAACTGTGTTGGCCTCGAGCAGTGCGTCAACTGCGGTGGTCAGCACCAAGTCACTTCACGGAAATGCCGTGTTTATGAAGGGTAGCGACGGGTGCAGAACATTAAATTGAAAGACATGCTTTCATACTCAGAGATTCGGAAGAAGGCCAAACTACCAGCACCAGCGCAAACTCAATCTTTCATACATGTTAGCAATTTGCCAACACCCAGCTAGGTTTACTGATTATTACGGTCCAAGCATGGCACTCGGTTTGTCGGCACAGTTGCAGAGGAGAGGTGGGGCTTTCCCATTTGCGTATTAGCCACACTAACCCTACACATTGCTTCCTTCTGAGGGGGGAAACACTCCTGAATGTCATTGCTGGCACAGTCCACTTACGGTCAGTCTTGTGCTTATTGATTGTCACAATCTTCATGCTTTGGTTGCTGTTTCCAATTTCACGAGACTTGGCGTGTCACTTGGGCGATGAGTCTGTCCTCCTATCCTGAGATTTTCAATTCTAGCAAGATATACAAATGTATGATAAAATCTAGATTTGGGTTTGTTAGTGGCACAGTGGCAACCCGGACCACTGCACTGTGACTGAGGTTGGCACTCATGACCTAGCTTTTGATGCACCATAAAGTCTCAATCCCCCCCTTAATTCAAAGCCGTAGACCCTTAAAATGCATATCTTCCCCCGCCCCCGGCCCCCGTACAGTTCACAGTCATTACAAGTACCCAACATGGTTAGCAATCAACCCTAAAGTTAGCAATGGAAACTTAAACATTAACGACCCGTTCCGTACCAATGCACCAGACATTATTTGAACGTGCCAAAAAAAAGCGTAAAGTCGAAGCCAACCAGTCAACGTTTAGTAAACTAACCAATTAACAGGCCACAACAAAAAACGCTCGACATTAACTGTTTTAACCGATCCATCGAAAATATGAAAAGTGTCCGAATAACGCCCGTTGAAATATGAAATAACGTCCGTTGTATACCCAACCTAAAATTTGCAACACGTGATAACTTCCAAAGTTTAGTAAACCAACCAGTTAACAGGTCACAACAAAAAATTCCCGACATTAACTGTTTTAACCGAGCCATCGAAAATATGAAAAGTGTTCGAATAACGCCCGTTGTACCACCCAACCTCCAATTTCCAACACTTAATAGCTTCCAGGTTAATTTAGAAGAATTTCGTAACCTCGAAAAAACTTTGCCTCAAAGAAATGTGCACAGAACCAACCGACATCAGTCAGCGCCTGTTCAGCATTCGTTACAATTACCACTAGCAGGTGTCATATTTTCGAACCACTAGCTTTAAATGAAAAATCCGTTGAAAGTGCAAAAAGTGCACCCTACGAACCCCAACCAAACCTTTACCAAATTTTCTTTTAGAAAAGCTGTGTTACAAAATCGAATTGCCGCCGTCAAACAACTCTAACTTAAAATTTACAACCCAACTCAACAAGAAATCGACAATTGGGTTGTTTCGAACAGTGCCAACGCATTGCAACTGGTCTCGGTAAGCAAAACCGTGTCCGAATTAGAATCGGAAGAGTTATTTTCTGGTATGACTTCGTCCATTGAAGGTGATTCAGATCATGCTGTATTTTCTGGTTCAAACAAAGATCCCTATTTAGATAATACATAATTTGTCAGAAGAAAAATCAAGAATCAGAATGTCTAAGATTCCAAGAAATGCAAGAGTTTACCAAAATTCCGACTAACGTAAAACAACCAGAAAATAATACCTAGGTTCATCAAAATTACGAAAACTAAAGTGTTCTTTGTAGAAAGTATTACCGACGTGTACTGATCTTGTGATACGAGTGGTGTCATTAATGACCGTTATCCACCCGCCAGTGAGCATGATAACTTTCATAACATTCACATTGATCACGTTGATTCCAACCTAAATTTTCCGAATGTTATGTCAAAAGATAATGTAGATCGAACTAATGCCAGTCGAATCAATCAATTTCTAATATTGTTAATAGTGCTGTTGTTTCAAATCCAAATAGTGTCGCAGATGTTGAGTCAGTTAGTTCTAGGCCTAGCAGAAAGAATTCAGCATTTGGAAAAAATAATTAAGCAAGTAGTTCAAAAAGTAGACAATACAACTTTAGAAATGAAGGGCAAGAAAAAAAAAATCCCAGTAACCGAACAACCCGTTCAATTAGAAGTTTAGTCCAAAGTAAACCCAACTTTGAATTTTCGTTTCAGCCACAAAGCGTTCCTAACGCAATTATCCAACCATGTCAGTTCACCCAAGCCACGACAATGCAAAATGCCGAGCAAGATATTGGCAACGCAATTACACATCACCAGCCACTACCGCTTTACCGAATTTGATCCTCAAGCCTTTAGAAGTATCAACGTATTTAGAGATTCTTAGTGTGAATTCGGCTTACACCAACATAAAAGACCTACAACGCCTAGAACAAATGAAGGAATATTCTGGCTTTAATTTTTTTGCGCATTTGTGTCGCGCACACATTAACAGCAGCAGCTGCAGACTGGTTCGTGTCACGACAACCGTTCGCGAATTTCGACAAATTCTGCGCAAGTTTTATAGCTTGCTTTTTCCCGGAATCCTAAAATGACAGGAATAGCTCAGGCGTTTAAAACAGGATGAAACCGAAACGTTTAACTTCTTTTAGACTAGATGCATGAACGTTACGCCAATTAAATGACTCGTATCCAATAAAAGCAAAAATTAGAATTTTAAAACCAAAGTATTCAACCACAATTACGGCCCGTGTTGGTGACATGGAGTTCGAATCCCAAAGAGGGATATATAAGCTCCATATAATAGGGTTCGAAACAGGCGGTGGTAGGCCCGCAAGGGTTTGGTGGCTCGTTAAAACTCCATATAGTTCACGGATGAAACTGAAGGGGTGTTACGAAGGGCGGATGGACGTCTTACAATGGGGACGTCGAACCGGAGTTGTGTCGTAGTACTACTACTCACAGCCCGAAGTGGGGCAGTCTGCCGCCCATTCACACAACCTTTACAGCCCATACCGTCTCTTTTTGCCGTGAGGAATGGGCATACCGTCCGTCATGTTGGGCGGAAGTGGGTGAGTTGGTTTGGGATGCTGGGTGGAACAATGTATGAGTAAGCGATGCCACAGTTCGCCGTTAATGTTTAATATTGGTTCAGATTAATAAAGATGGCGAAGCTCGCCTGCCAAGCCGTAACCCTACAATTAATTACAGTAATGAGATGGGGTGAGTTAATTAACCGTCTACTGCATGGTGATCCCCAAGAGACACATGGTACTTCTCGCGCAAAAAACAGAGTTCAAGACACGTCACGAGTTTTGCGAGGGGTTAGTTATTTTGGCTCTGATATCACTACTTTCTATGGCAAAAATTTGATGAGTCCCTTTACCCTTATGGGGTTTTTGTACGATATCACCCCCTTTGGATTTATTGCTTTGCTTTAGTGTAGCCTAAGTATTGATTGTGAGCTCCTTATGAAAATATAATTGCAAATCGTTTCTTGAACAGCCTAATCGTCACTTTCGTATACTGATCGCTGATTAATTATATTTCCAATAAAGTCCCACTTGTATTATATTTGATTGTAAAACATAAACAAGTGAGCACGATATACCAAAACCATAAAAACAAAATGGGTGATATCATATGAAAACCCCATAAGGCTTAAGGGACCCATTACGTTTTTGCCACGGAAATTAGTGATATCGAAGCCAATATGCCTGCAACAAGTTGTCCGTCCCAACCCTGATCACTCAATCTCAACTGAGACCTTGGTGATTGTCAGCAAGCTTGAGTGATCACGGTTCGGACCACAAACTTGGAGGACCCCGACCAAAGCGAGCAGCAACAGCCTAGTGGTCAGCATCCCCTCCTCGTAAGAGAATGCTGGTTCGTATCCCACGACCGACCAACTTAAAAATAGTACCATAAATAATTGAATGCAGTAGATGATTAGTTAGGGACATTATGGGGACATTGAGCAATTGGGGAAAGGTCGAGAGAAGTTATTTTTAGTGATGGCCTAAAAGCGACTTACTTCTGTCTTTGGTTGGAAAGGCATGAGTGTTCGTGACAAGCAATTGTTACAACAACATTAGAAAAACACATTGTTGACATGGCGACCCTCGAGCTTACAGTGCTGGTTACGTGAATTATATCATTGCTGAACTATAATTCTGTCAAGACAATGTCATAGTTTTTGTGGAATAGTGAGATGCTTGGAAGGAAAAGCAAACTGAAAGAAAGGTTTGGCAGGCAACGTCTATGGCGGTAAAGAAGCATTCCACTGCCGCACATATTGCGTCCAGTGACTCTAAAGGCCTCTCCAGACAGAAGGAAATTTCGTGCGAAGCGATGCGTAACTACGTTCCTACAAGGTCAATATCGCTGCAATCGTGTGGGTGATGTTGCGTTAAGGACGAATATTGAAGTCTTTTTTACACCATACTACGTTGCCGTGCAGCCGCGAGCAGTCAGTCTGGTTAGGGCTTAAGCCGAGCGCCCAGTGGTCCTGCCAGATCTATCCCTACACTTGCTTATTGTATTGTCTTCAAGTACTACCCAACCGACTCCTCACGTTCGGCTGTTTTAGCTCCTAGTTTACTTGCTTCAGTTGTAGCGACAGAAGCACGAGGTGGCATCAGTGCTCATCCAGCGGCTATGGTGTAAAGTCAACGTCATCATTACGCATTATTACGTCAATCCCGTTTTTGCAACCATACTCCTCTTTTGCTAAAGTGTTGCCAAGGAAAGAAACTCACGGTATCGATTCGTACATTTCCGTACAGAATTCGTCAGTAGACGTTTAGTCACACGACAAAATACTTCGTCTTAACCTGTCTCGACGTGATGCAGACGCCTCCAAACCTACCGCAATAAGTTGAGTGCCACACACCGGATGAGACACTGTCGCGAGACGCATTTAGGCGGATTTAGGCGTCTCAGGACAACAAAACGAAGCTCCTTCTAGTTACGTCTGGTAACTCTCCACCAGATGCAATGTTTTGTCTCGTAACATTTCGTCATGATACATTTGTCTAATTTGGTGTGCGGCCACCCTAATCTTATTGCTGTTGCTTGAAAATGAAACCAGAAGTGATTTGGTAAATGGCAATTCAATCAAACCTCTATTAATATTTATTATAAGAATTTATTTTATTGTTTCTGCAGCGATTTTGTATTTTGTGAAATATCGAATAAAGTATTTCCCATTCACTAACCCAGTGATTTTATATTTTTAATCCGTCCCCTCCCCACCACTCAACCAAAGATTCAGTCAGAAAATAAATGGGGTGAAATAATATTTTTTTTTTTGTAAAGTCTTCAGATTGTGCCATATTATTTATTCCCACTTCGAGCACTGCTGCTACTTAAAATTTGAGGACTTATAGTAAGTGGTGCAATTCCCCTTTTTTTTTATTTGAGAAATAATTATGTTGCTTCCCGAAATTGATGGCGCTGAAAAGGGCCGTTGGGGTTGTGCCAGTTCCTTTAGACGAACACGCCCTTGTGCTGACGCTTGCAGAAAACGAAGCCCAAACCTTATTATTAAAATTTATATTCTGTTACATTATTTCAACACTATTTTTCATTTTTTTTTATGGATATACTTTGATGGATACCCCTTTTTAGTGGTGGTTACCTGTTTGAACAATTATACCGGATGAGAGTCTTTTTATGTAACCCCTTCGTGGCCACCATTTTTCCCTCCAGGATCTTCTTTTTGCCTCTAACAGGCCTTACATTGAACTTTTATCATGGTATTTGTTCGCCCTAATCCTGTTAATTTCGTGAAGTATGGTCGAGTAAAACCGATTAGGCCTACCTGAATAAAGTAGAAGTTTCAGTTTATTCTCCAAGAAACCGCTTTTCTTTAAATTTCTGTATTATGCATGTATTAGATAACGCATTACTGGTCGCAACGGACACCATACACAGTGGCGTAACTACATTAGGTGGGGGTCGGTGGAAAACTAGCCCATGGGGGGCCCGCTACTAAAAATATAGTGGCCCATAAAAAACGCACGAACTGAAGAATTTCATACTTTTTTCTAATACTTCTTTTAATTTTTGTTAAAGTGAAAATAGGGACCACTTTTCGTACGCCAGTCAAAGAGGCCATAGTTTCACGTTTTTTTTAAAATAAAATTTGGAAAAAAGTCTGGATCTGGACATTTTTCAGCTTGTGAGTTTTTTTTTTCTAGTGTACTACAAAAAAGCCTTCTTTTCTTTCTGGGGGCCCCCTAAGGGGGCGCCTGATGGCATCTGCCACCCTTGCCGCCCTGTAGCTACGCCGCTGAATCTACAGTGATTCGCTTGTGGGAATGCGTTTTTTTTTCGGAAATGGCATAGCAAAAGTGACCAACCAAGACAGCTAACATGGGGGATGAGCAGACAGATGCAGCTGTGCAGTGACGCCCAACCGTATAGTCATTGCAATAGGGCAGCAAGTATCACTAGAAAGAAGATCCTGAAATCTTAACTTAATTTTTTAGGTGAACTCCCTGCTAGAAACGACAGTGATATCCTTGCGATTTTAGCAGTACAACCGTTATTAAAAAAATTACGCTGCAAAAAGTAGCCCTTCTCGAAAATAAATGACAAATTATGTGCTATTTATTTCAAGAAAAAAAAATAAGTCGAGCTAATTATATTAACTTTTTTATGGGGAGGTGCCATAGTGAATCGGAGACACTTTATTATTATTATTTTTTTTTGGGGGGGGGGAGGGAAAGCAATGATTTACGATACGGAATCAGGCAATTAACTGATCAGGCAGACGTCGTCGATTGTGAGCTGAAACCTTTCCCACAGACTGGGCCAAATTATTTTATAATTATTAGCGCTATGTTAGCGATTGTTTTGTTCATCCTACATTATTTTAAGCAACCGCAAGTGGAAAACAAAATGCCGGTGATTTTTAGCTAACTTACGACTATGTAACGAAAACTAAACAAGTTACTAAAACCAGGAAAAATTACTTTGTTCTTTCAGATCTTAAAAACAGACTCGACACCTTTCAACAATACAGAAACTACTCAAATGCTGCATTACATCAGGATTCTTCGATCTATTTTAAAACGTTAATGTAGGCTATACATACGGCGACGAAATTTGGCAAAATAGGAAAAATTCAGGAAAACTAGTAATTTCCATCGCAAAAAAACAACTAAATCAAAATAAAGGGGAGAGTTCGTCGAAATGAAAAATTGCTTAACTGGAAGAATATATACAGATTATACTAACGTGGAATCCCACATTATACAAGCGCATACTGTTAGTATAATGCGGGAAATAGTCCAACATGAAATACGTATAATCGACAGCAATCCAAGTCTATCTCTCTTTCGCTGCCGCGCTCGCTGCGACTATACATATAACATCAGAAACCGACACTAATCATATAGTAGTTGTTAAAATACTATTATTCAGTTAAACGATTATTGGTTATACGATACTCCGTTTAGATGATTTTCCAAATTTTTTTTTTAATATTAGACAAGTATTAGACAATTGTCCTATTCGACAATTTTGCGGTTCGTCCGACTCCCCAAAAATAAAATGCAAATGCATCGTGCATGTTGCCGGTTTATTTTGAAAAAATACGCAAAAAATAAATAAAAACAGCAAACATATTCTTCCCTAATGGCCTCTCCACGGTTAAGACTATAGGGCGGCACGATTTAAAAAAAGTTTTTCCCGATAAAATTTTGAAAATTATTGCGATAATCGATAATATCTCAATAAAACAAATTTTGAGGTTGGAATAACCATTTTAATTTTGTCAATTAAAAAAACACCATGGCTGAAGCCTACTGTGCAACCTTCACGAATATGAATTGTGTGGCACCCGCCATTTGGCCGGAAGACATGAAAATGTACTTGCATTTTTCCATTACTTCCTCATCATGTAGAAACATTTGGCAGTTGTGCTATTGCTTGATGCGTTGTATGCATTAAACTAACTCTCCAATCACCTAAGTGGCTAGCAACAGTATTTCACACTTAGTTGGAAAGCCCTTGTAATTCCGCACGCAACATCGCAAAACACTTGTTTCTAGCTATTACGGTTTCCCAGATATACCAATTTAAGCTTTGAGATATGCACGATAATTCGATAAAAAGAAAAAGTACGATACGATAATCGACGAAAAGTATTATCGCAATATTATCGCAGCATTGATTATCGTACCACCCCTAGTTAAGACTGTGTTGCTTTAGATGGTAATTGTGTAGTCACAGTCAATACATGTGCGACGTTCAAAAAAAAAAAAACGAGGGAAAAAAGTGAGCAAGAAATATACATTTCCTGGTGAAACTTTCTTACATTCCCAGGCAAAATTCGAGCTAGGGCAACTAACCTAACCTGTAAAAAACAACACCATGAAAAAAAAATTACAAAAAAACAATTAGGATTTTTTTCTGTGGCAATTTTTTCCGTATTTTTTTTTTTTTTAGGCGTACTGTGCAGTGTGCAATACAATTCAAAATATTTACCAGAAACAAAGACTCTTCCATGTGTTTTTTTTTTCAGAACTAGGGCCTAAAAAATAATTGGGAAAATACAGACAGATGAGCTGTTCCTGTTCCAAGTTATTTTTCGTCTCATTTATGATTTTCCGAAATCTTATTCGAAATCAGAAAATCGATATGTGCAAAACAATGAAATAAATTCAAAACGTACATTTTTTTTGGCAGAATATAATATAATGTTTAACGTGGGGCATTTTCAATGATAAACTTTGTTGAACCATAGTTTCGTTAGGAAAATAGTGATTTATCAGAAAAAGTAAACAAACTGAACCTGACAACAAAACAGTTGTTATACAGAAGAAAAAAATGTAAACATAGTGAGATGAAAATGTCACTTCAGTTTAACTTGTGAAGTCGTAAAAATGGCCTGATAGTTGTATTTGACGAAGAAGCAGTAAGCTTAAAAGCACTTTAGATGCAAAAGAAAAATGAAATCACTAATTTCGTTATTTCTCTTGCACATTATAGCTTGAATTTGTCCCCTGAAGCTGTTTTACCAAAGTTAGTGTTTGCTTGTCAAAGGAAGGTTGCACTTTAGCAACAAGTAGCCTAAGTCTAAAAGGGTCATAACATCAATTTGTGTGGCTGCAACATTCAAAACACCTCGATTTTCATCGTCTGCATTTCCCAAAATAGAGTCCCGCGTACATTTCCTTCGATCGGTTCCATCGAGTTCCCAGATGTTGCTGGACAAGCTTCGCCATCTAACGGCGGAAACTGGCGTCTGCCGCTATAGGGAGGAAAAAAGGAAGATTGGATGTGAGAGCTATTATAGGGTGGATTGGGGGAGTGTCCTGTTTTTCAGGGCGACGGGGGTCCCTGGATACGAGGGAGTTGTTCTGGAAGTGGGAGGGGAAGACGATGATTTGGTGAGGCAGAGGAAACGTTTGTGCATGTGCTGGTGGAGCGTTGGGGGTTGGAAGACCTACGGGGAGGGATGAGTAGGGAGGAGAGTGGGGGAGGAGGCTGTTCGGTGGCTCCTGGTTGGAGGGAGAAGGTTGGGTGAGTGAGGAGGGAAAAAGGTATTCTGCTGGCGCGGTGGAATAGGAGGGGGTTGATTAACCCGGGGAAGTGGGGGTGTTGTGGTCGGTGTTTTCGGTTTGCAGCCTGGGGCGCACCCTCTTACAAAAGGGAGACCACCAATATCATCACCACCATCAACTACAGCATTTTCTCTTTCGTCTAACGCTAAGGGAGAGTACGTTACTGCCATGCAGTGCCTTAAAAACTTTTGATTCTCACGGGGAATTTCTCCTACAACTTTCTGCCATTATATATATGTTTAACCCTTTCTTACCCACTGTCTATACAAAAGTAGACAATTTTATTTATATCTTCCTGAATTCTGTATTGCACACACAGCACCCTTAATGCCCAGGTATGCATGTGGACTATGGAGGAAATTTACTTCTGAAAATTTCCACTCATTCTTACAGAGGAAGCGCATACTAAGAATGCCAACAAAGCGGCCAAAAATAGCAGAAATTAAAATCACGCCGATGTATGCACAGGTTCACAACTTGTCAGGCACTGTACAATATTTTAAGTTGTAAAGGCATTGTTGTGTTGGCGATGTCTAGCGTTAAGAATGCTCAGAGCACGTGGACACAAAGTTTCAGCAGCAGTTATTTAGATCATATCAAAAACCAAAACTGGTAAAAGGGACCGCCAAGTACTTTCGGTAACAATGTTCAAGTTTTCATTTAACGATCAAAGTATTATTCGGTGTGACTAACTTGGCGAATGTTTTGGTGTGTTGATATCACTCCTTTGAAGGGCCTAACTATTCGGAACTTTTGATATGATATCACTTTTTTTTTTTTAATTGTGTATTAGACTCACAACTCAACTTAGTCGCCTCTTTATCAGTTTTTGGCTTTGTTTTAATTTATTTTTTCTTTAGTTCATATCACTCCTTTGTGAGGCCGAGCCATTCTCAACTTGATGGCCTCTTTACTAGTTTTTGGCTTTATTTTGACATTTTGTTTGTTTTTCGTGAATTGGACGTAGACACAATTTCTTTGGCAACGTGTTTAGATTTGTGACGACACACTAGAGTGTGTCTAGATACGCACGTCAGTATACACATAGTCATTGTCCGAACTTTAGCCGTCCAATCAGAGATGATGCCGACAATAACATTGATTATAGCAATACTTTCGTACTGACGCGCCATCCCACGCCGTTCCCATTACACCCCCAGGCTGTAAACAACATGCAGTTCGTATCGTACTTTAGCCATTAGTCAAATTTCATAGCTGGAAACCTTCTCGCTATCTCGGTATCAGTGAATAACCACCGTATGGGAATTAACATGGGGATGAGCGGACTAGAAAAAACTAGAAGCTAGCAACACATTTGCAACGTTCTAGAGGGTAAAATTTTGCATTGAAAACCGCTTAGTAGACATTCCTACACAAGTTAGGTTCATTGCTTTCTATTTTACCACAATTTAAGTTTCTGTGCCGAATTGTTATTTTTCCCCAAGTACCTGAAATATGCCAAACTATGTTTCAGGATATAAGACACTTAGGCTACGCTATGGCGTCGCACTACAAAGGTTTACGTCCTCGACTATTGAATTAATGTGATGTTTGTTGTCTAACTTGGCGCGACACACTGGCGTGTGTCTAGATTTAGTAGGTAAAACTTATTATAAAACCTTACAACGTCTAAGTTCATCACGCCATGGTTCATCACGCGAATTAGGATTGTCTACAAATGTGGCAGTGAGCACATAGAAAAGAAAATGAAGGATTTAGAAGGATTTAAATGTGTCTTCAACTGATAGTAATACAGACGACGCACATAATGATGGCAAAGACGTTGTAGAGTATTTCTATTCAAAGTCACAACTATAATGATAACGTAAGAATATTCCATTTAGAAATACAGAAGAAAAGTGGCACGAATGCCCTACTTGTAAAAGTAAAACGCCTTTTCAATGTTCTAAATGCAAGGTTTAGGTTAACTGTATAACATTATTGTTCTTCCAAATCGACCTGAAATGCCATTGCAGGAAGAAGAAAAAAGAGTAACGGTTGTCAACGATATACATAAAAAAATATCGGTCAAAAACTAACATTAATAATACATATAGTTTAAGAAATTAGTAAAACAGTAAAAAAAAAACACAATGGGGGATAATAAAAAAAATTCACGTATACAGTTCATTAAATTGATGACGTGTTACATAGAGCAAAAGGATTTATATGAACAAATAACATCAGTTGCTCACTAACAGTTCATGATATATCTTATTTACAATTTGACAGGAAAGAATAATTTTGCCCAAATTATCGGCTATAATAACACGAGTGCTTCTATGAAATCGATAACTGGTGTGCTTTAGCGCAAAACTCCTTTCCAGTTTTAATTTCCCGAGACCGAAGGGAGGGGAAAGGAATTGAGTGCTAAAACGCAGAAATTATAAATTTCATAGAAGCATGAGTGGAATTCGGTTAGAGAATTTTTGCTTTTCTTTCTGCAAAACGATTCTCCAAAGTGGTTTCGCATTAGGGTTTCACTTTCGATTTGCAGGGGAATTATAATAGGTAATATTCAAGAGCCTAGGAAATAATTATCGATAATTTTTTTCAACTCGAGTGTTTTGGCCCCTATAAACTCACGAATGCTATTTAGGCAGACATTAATTTCACAAGTGCGAAGCACGAGGGAAATTATCTGCCAATAAATAGCACGAGTGAGTTTAATGGGCCAAACACAAGTGTTGAAAAAAATTTGATAATTTCCTATAGCTCGCGGGGTCTTTAGTTAGAGAATTTCTCGTCATTTTTCATTATTCAGCACTCTGAATTACGTATGCAGAATTTAAAAAAAATTTATAAAAGTCGCTGCTGCCCTCCAAATATTGGCGCGCCTATTTGCACCACGGCCGCCAGGAATGAAATTGAGATTTGCCACCGCTGAAGTATTTTTCATTGACGTACACCTCCAAAGATTCTTACTTAAACAATTACATAATAATGAATTAGTAAATGTACACATTTTGACTTATTCTAAAATTGCAAGAGTAAGTGAAAAAAAATAAATAAATTCGTACTGTAGTGGAGCGTAATAAATTTCAAAACGGTGCTGAGAATTTGCTGTTAGGTTACGTTAACGTTAGGCCTAACGACGCAGTCCGGCTAACGCGTTTCGCCACCGGATTCTACGTGTGGCTACAGGCGTTGCTAGGTTACGGAAACAAACGACACAGTGCGTATTTCGAGAGAAAGGCCTTCCGGATTGTTTTTGGTAGGAAAATACATACTTTTATTTGAAATGAATTCAACAAACGTGTCGTAACATGCCAATTGTGTAACGTTTGAAGCGAGTGACTACCGAAAGCATATCAACTTCAGAAAGCGCTCGCCATCTTTTGTACGGTTTTGCATTACACTGCGTCGACCAATGAAAGTACAGGATATTGCCTAACTGGTTTAGTTTTAAATTTAGCCAATGAACATCGACTTACAGTGATAATCACGCAGTAGCTTTTGAAAGCTACTGCGTGATTATCAAACGTAATATCCCAAGAGGTACGGAAATTATCGATAATTTTTTTCAACTCGCGTGTTTTGGCCCCTATAAACTCACGAGTGCTATTTAGGCAGACATTCTGGAAATTATCTGCCAATAAATAGCAATAGTGAGTTTAATGGTCAAAACACGAGTGTTGAAAAAAATTTCACAATTTCCAATAGCTCGCGGGGTATTTAGTTAGAGAATTTCACGTCATATTTCAGTAATCAGCACTCTAAATTTCGTATGCAACATTTAAAATTTTATAAAAGTCGCGCTGACGTCCAAATATCGGCGCACCGATTGGCACTACGGCCGCCAGGAATAAAATTGATATTCGCTGCCGCTGAAGAATTTTTCATTGGCGCACACCTCCAAACTTTTTACTTTAAACAATTCCGTAATAATAAATTGCTAGGTTACGGAAATGAACGACACAGTGCGTATTTTGAAAGAAAGGCCTTCCGAACTGTTACTGGTAAGAAAATACATACTTTTATTTGAAATGAATTCAACAAACGTATTGTAACGCGTCAACTGTTTGAAGCGAGGGACTGCCAAAAGCCTACCAACTTCAGAAAGCGCTCGCCATGTTTTGCACGGTTTAGCATTACACTGCGTCGACCAATGAAAGCTACAGGATATTGCCTAACTGATTTAGTGTTAAATTTAGCCAATGAACATCGACTTACAGTGATAATCACGCAGTAGCTTTTGAAAGCTACTGCGTGATTATCACTGCAAGTCGGTTGTGATTGGGCGAATTTAGTACACGATCAAGTGAGCAAATTTCGGTCAGGGAAATTCTCACTGCAAGTCGGTTGTGGATTGGGCGAATTTAGTACATGATCAAGAGAGCAAATTTCTGTCAGAGAAATTCTCAGTGTAATTCGGTTTAGCGTTTGATTAGCCGGGGTCTTTTCAGTTTATGTCGACCATGGTCTTCGTTTTGCGGAAAGAAAACGAAAATTCTGTGAAGTATTGTCTCTACAAATCATTAAACATTTTAATTTAATTTTACATGAAGCCACGCCACAAAAATTATTCAAACTGGAACACAATAATATAAAAATAATAAACTTTATTGCTACATACTGCTACAATTATTTCATCTGTAGTTTCGGGATAGGCATCTAATTTATTTTTAAAAGAATTTTCGAAAGTTGCACTAACAATATTGGCAGCTAGGTTGTTCCATGAATTTATTATTCGGTTAAAAAAGGTATGTATTGCCAACGTGTGAACATTTCACGCGTGATGAAGCTTATACGAATGACCACGTATGTTTGTAAATAAGTTTAATTATGCATGTAGAACTGGACCACCAAATTGAAATTAAAGGATTTAAAAGTGGTGATAAGCACAATACCATAAGCGGGCTGAAAAAGAAGTAATTTTTTTCTTTTGCGGGAAAAAAAATTTCTACGCATAGAGCTGCATTTTCGTTGTCATAAAATAAAAAATTAGAATTTTTTTTTCATTTAGTGCCCAGTACCATAAACAAAAAAAAATTATTCTGAATAAAACGAAAGTACCTATGGGCTGGTAGGGGGTAATGAACACTTGTTTCTTACAATTCAAATACGATAGTCATTGATTTCTTGTCCGACTTGTGAAATTCGCATTTGCGTTTTGGGTTATAATTGCCTTAGTAACGAAAAAGAAAGAGGAGACCGAGGTCTTTTTAGAAGCCAAGACAACGTATTTTAACAAAGCGTACGTTGAAACTTTCCTTCCTGGTGAAATTCGAGCTAAGGCAACTAACCTAACCTAACCTAACCCATAAAACAACACTACTAAAAAAAATTGACAAAACAATTCGGCTTTTTTTTTCTGTGGCTTTTCCGTGGCTATTTATTCTGCGCACGACACGAAGAGTTTCCTATTTGTTTTTTCAGAAGTGGGTCTCAACAATAATAGATAAAAGAAGGACAGATGAGCCGTTTCTATTTCAAGTTATTATTCATCTCCTTTATCGTTTCTGCAACCTTATTCGATATTAGAAAATCACTATGTGCAAAACACTGCCATGAAGTGCGAGAGAAATAACGAAATCAATATTTTCGTTATTTCTCTTGCATTTTATGGCTTGCATTTGTCTCCTGAAGCTGTTATAACAAAGTTATTGTTACCTTGTCAAAGGAATGTTGTATTTTAGCAACAAAAAGGTCTAAAAACTTCATAGCATCAATTTGTGTGGCTGCAACATTCAAAACACCTCATCGTCTGCGCTTAACAAAATATTGGAGTTCCGCGTGCATTTCCTTTGATCGGTTCCATCGAGTTCGCTGGTGTTGTGGACAAGGTCCGCCATCTAGCGGCGGTTGCGGGGCAAGGAGGGCGCGCGGATAGCACGACCGTTTTCTGCCTGGCAGGTCCGGGTTCGATCCTGGCCTCGTCCACCCCCTGGCATTTTCGGGAAGAGAAGGGCCCTGTGGTGCCTCGTGCTCATGTCGATTGTGGCATGTCAAAGATCCTGGGGTTTTCCACTTGGATTTCTCCGGCTAAATTGTCTCCACTCGCCGTCGACTCATAATCATCCTCATCTAATCTTCGTCTGGAGGTGACGACGGGCTATGCGACCGCCATTAGGTGACGGAGGGCGGTCTGCACCCTGTTTCAAAAGGGAGAGCCACTAGCATCATCATCTAGCCCAGTTTCATTTTAACTTTCGCCTAACGCTACAGGAAAGCATGTTATTGCGCTGCAGCGCCTTAAAACATTTGATTCGCAGGGGGTTTGTCCTATACTACTTTCTGTCATATTTAGATGCTTAATCCTTTCTTGCAGAGAGTACATTATTTCTTCCTGAATCCTGTATTGAACACACATCCACTCTCAATGCCCATGTGAACATATATACTTCTGAAAACTTACACTAGAGGGCAGCATCTCTCTAAGAAGGTATATAAAAAAGGCCGAAATTAGCAGCCTTCAAATTCACGTCCAGGTATGCACAGGTTCACAACCTGTAAGGTAATGTACAATATTTTAGGTTGTAAAGGCATTGTTGGCGATGTTTAGTATTAAGAATGATCAAACCACGCGGAAACAAAATTTCAGCAGCAGTCATTTAGATTTAGTAGGTTAAAACTTTGTGTCTACTTAGACATTTGGAAGCCGTGGTTCATCACGCGAATTAGCTTTGTCTACAAATGTAGACAATAATTACCTTCAAAACAAACCGAAGGATTTTGAAGGATTTAAATGAATCTTCAGCTGACAGTAATGCAGACGTTGTACATACTGAAGGCAAAGACACTGTGGATGACAATATTTCTATTCAAAGTCACAACTTCATTGATTAATAAACAAAAACGTATCGTTAAAAGTTAAAAGTAAGGGTCTA
>JAHWFP010089510.1:0-13873 GCA_023313725.1 Lithobius niger
AGATGTCCAAGGAGTCGTCCGTTTACAACAATACAATGTCCAATTCGGTTTCCCAGCTAACCTCTGATGGCTGCAAGCATCTGTGGATGTATTCCACGGATTGTTTGCGTAATTTTGTTCTTTATGTCATCGAGAGATTTATTGAACTTTCTCAATTTATTCGACACCGCTTGATGTGATGTTTTTTTTTCAATATTGGGATGCCACCGATGAAATTCATTTACTACATCTCTACAGCTTCGATGGCGGTCGCAAAAAAAAAATAACAACACATTGCTCTGCTGTTAACATGGTCGTGTTTAACTGTCCCTGTGTAACACGTTGCCTGAAAAGTACACTTTTACGATACGGCATGCCACTTTTGAGACACGCTGTTATCTTTTGAAATCATAAATTTTCAAGACCTTCATTGGAGTTCTATAGGTCACAAGAATGGCGTTCAACAACAAGAGCTATGTATGGTCGAAGCTATGGAATGAGGCGGTGGAGGAAAAGGGTAGGGACAACTGCTCTACTCACAGAGCTGAAGTGGGCGTTAAAAACCCACAATCTTTTTTAAAGCCGAGTCGTCCGAATCAACTACGTCACTTGACAAAACTTTCACATCTTCTTCAGAGGAACTTGAACGTACTAGATTAATACAGCTGAATCTGTGATTAACTGTGTGCCACCAGCAGCATTATAATCAGCCCCATCAATCGGCCCAATTAATATTTTCCATAACCTTCACATCACAACTCACACGGTTTTTCCATTCTCGGCCTATGATACTCGACAGCCTCTCTTATGGTCATCAAACCCCTGTGTAAATTTGAAGTCTTGCCATTCGGTCCATTTTAGATGATCTTTCAGACGGGTGTATTTAACATAGGTTAAACCCGTCTCATGGGTAAAATGGACGGTCTTTTCCCGGACCACGCTTTCAAACCATCCTCAAGGGCTGCAGTGTCTAGGTGGATATGTATCCTCGAGGTTTCTAAAATAGTATATACCCATAATAGTGCAGTAAATTGACATTGCGTAATAAGGCACTTTAAAAGCTATCTCTTTTAAGACCCTTATGGACTTTTCCGCCAAGATTTCGTCTGGGAAGCTTTTATGAGTTATGCGATATGTTTAGTGCCGTTATTCTTAAGAAATGTCTGAAATTTTTCACTTAAATAGTCCATAGAATTATCGGTAAGTAATTTACACAACCGTTTACCCATTTCTGCTTGTCGTCTCAGAATTTGGTGTCCACAAAATTAAAAGCACTGTAGTAGTATTCACCATGAATCGTTGGAATACTGGATTTCCCAGAACTGTCATCTGACAACAGAACATTCAATACGAGGCACGTGGATCCCCCGACAGATTTATGAGATCCCACTACGCTTTAAGTCTCTAAACTGACAACTTACCGACGATTTTTTGCCCCATAAATGTCTCCTACCACACGGAATTTGTCCCAATCTCCAATGTAACAAATTAATGTGTACCCCTACGAGATAAGTACACTCTACGTTTGTTCCATTATCATTCACAACGCATTATTCATCCACTTCTACGGTATCAGGACTGTCTATTTGAATAACCTCACCTGGTAATTCAATCGACACTAAAACAAAACTTGTGAAGAATTCCCGCTTAGCTTTACGGCGGTGTGAAGTCGTGATATCAAACGCCAAGCTCTTTCGCCAAGCTAATCCCACCGAGTAAGAGTTCGAAGGTTAAATGAAATATATGAAAATTGCTTACCGCGCAATTTTCAATTAATTCATTTAACGTTTGAAGTCTTAGTCGGTGGGGTAGCGTGGCGAAAGAGCTTGGCGTTTGATATCACGTCTTCACACGGCCGAAAAGCTTGGTAGGCATCCTTAACAAGTTTTGTTTTGGGGTAGATATCAGCTACTTTTGTTCCAAAGTGATGTAATCCATTTGTTTTTCTTAGCAATTATGAAATGGAAACACCAATCTAATTTTCTGGTCCATTTATTTATTTTTTGTTGGCTTTCGTTACATTTTGAGGATAGCTGTCACCTTTTTTCATATGACTAGTATTTCTTATTAGTACTGCAGTATCTCCTTGCAAAGGCACGGATTTATTTAATGTTCAGTTTGGCATAGCTGCATAATAACAATGCTTAAAACAATGTAAAACAATCAATTTGGTCGTTTAGAGGTCCATAACCCCTGAACCACCTGACCGATTAGAAGAAGTCTAATGATAGGGGTACATCTCCAGAGCAATACCTGTAAAATCAGCTACGAATCAGCTCTATTTACCGCACGGAAGAATTTATTCTCGTGTTTCAACAAATGGCATTAGCAGTTAGTAATTAGACAAATATCGACGTTATTCACGTCGTTTTTTTTTCAACAAGAAAACGTTAAGCTGTGTCACTAACAGTGACGTTTATGTCGTCAGGCGACCAAAGTCTCCCGATCCAACAAGTTTCAGCTTTTTCTATGGCTTTATTATTTATATCTTCAGATGACTGAAAACAGCCAAACTACCTTACCTGTAAAAAAGGCACAACGTGTCTAGTGGTCGCCATGCGCATATATACTATATTTTTTCTGGATGTTGTCATTTATCTTGGAGGGCGACACACTGGCGTGTGTCTTGATATTATTATTTACTATTACTATGATGTCACTATTATTCTGCCCCTCAAGGACCACATTTTCTAAAGTTTCAAAAACTGGTGAAATGCGCACATTTTCAGATTGGGTATATTAATAAATTCATCATGCAACAATTGATTTTAATCTGTTGTTGCCTGTGCAACGCGGAAAAAATCGTCATAAAGGTTTGGCAATTCAACATTAGAATCATGCGGAATCATGTTTTATGTAGGTACCAGGTTAGTCATACTTTCACTAGTGTAGTAACTCGTTTTTGTTGTTTAAAAGATTCCAAAGGAAAATGTACAAGCGAAGTTACGTTAGGCTAGGCATTAACTGCAGATATATCTCCCTCATAATCCTGAATTTGGTTAAGTGGAAATTGACCCAAATTTTCTACCAGTGCCTCGCTAAAGTCTACCCTTGCCATATCAAAATAAATACATAAATAAATAATACACTGTAACGTGTATTTGGTGTAATGTTCTCTTGCTGATACACAATACGATCTTTAAAATTATTCGTGTGTAGAGGAGAACCTATGTATCTATCCTCAGAAAAACTGATCTCCTCGAGAATTTCTACAGAAACAGGCTCCTTATAAACTTCATCTACGCCTGGTTCATCAAAAGCATTATTTGTAATGCCACAGGTATAGAACTTAATGATATCCTTCATGATTCTCTCACCATTTACGTCATAATCTTTGTCAAAATCAATCATGTGTGTAAGTACATGATTATTTTGTCCGCCACCATGACTAGATTGGCAGGACCTCGTTGTTATCCGACATAAAATATGCTGTTTCTAATGTTCCAATTAAAACCTTCTGAAAGTAGCTTAGATTGCTGAAATCAAGTTGCGTGTGGCGTCCTTAATCTGTATTACATTACGCAACACAGGTGATGCACCAAAACGATTGCCTCGTACGTTTAGACCATAAATCTTTACATCACCTATCAAAATTCCATTCGCAAATATTCCACTGGCTGCCAACTCCATCCTAACTCGTGGACACTTAGATCTAACCAATTTCTATGAAGCAACGTTGTACTATTGTTACACACAGGAATACTGATCCGTAAATACTTTACTTACAATCCTTAAACTTATTGAGTTGATTTTAAGATTTGGAAAAACAATAACCGTGATTCTTTACATCAGTTCCTGCTGAATTTTTACTGCTAGTCCATAGGCTTTGTGGCAGTCGATTAGAAAGGACACGCAGCTGTTGTTTCAGGTTTGCTGGTTGCCACGGTAATTGTTACTGTTTGTTTTGCACGCCAGTGCTGTCGGGAATAAATTGTCGAGTCACGTAGCCGTCTTCCAGGCATGCTCTTGGTGGGATTCCTCCATCTCTTGGGCTAGTGTTGGGCTGTTGTTGTCTTACATCATCAGGTAACCTGTTTAGTGGGCAATCCTGGGTGGCCAAAACAGCGTAGACACCTGGGGCCTACGGACAGCTCAGACCAGATAGTCGGACACACCCGGAAGTTGTAATTGGCCTCTCCGTGAACTTGCCATGCTCTCAGATTGTTATTCGAGGTACTAGTAGTTAGGATATTCTGCAGACATGGCGTACGAGTAATATTCAGTTTGGATATTTGTTACGGCATTATTCAAAGGCATTGATGGCCGCCAGTAAAGGTATGCGGGTACACATATCGATGTCGATACAGGTTGGTAAGCTCCTTGGGGACAATAAACGGGTGCTTGCACATTAGTCGTGTTAGTCTGTTCACTATACCTGCATACTGTCCATCAGAACTACTGCGCCTCAGCCTAAAGTCAAATTAGATCCGGATTACAGAAGAGCTTCTTTGGCCATTCGCAAATTCGGGTGATGGACCATGAAGCATATATCTACACACTGTCTTTACTTGTGGTTCAGTAAAGTTATGCCTAATTGGACGACCACCTGCGAAAAAACTCTTATTCTAATAACAGTCTAAAATATATTCTCACGTTGCAGGTGAACATTTTTCAATGCACAAGTAAGGTGTCAAATGAAGCCACGATTTGATGCAGTTTGGTTCGTGAGTATGTAACACTATCAAATTGCAGTATAAGTCCATCGCTACGGTTTGTGCCATGATGACTTGACAATCTTTTTTTTTTCTGGTTCCACTGGTCTTTTCTTGCAGGCGCTGGAGGATTCAATCCTGGAGGATCGTTGATTAACACATCTCGATACCACTCATTCTTTTCGGTGATGGCAAGGAACTGAAAATACCATGATTTGAAATTGCTCTTTCCAACGAGTACTTTGATTCCTTTTCAGTGTATTAGCTGGTTAAACGGTTGCGATTGATTTACTGGTGGATTCATCGCCTGCTAAGCCGATTAGCTGGATAACTGGATAAGTTACATCACACTTCCTATAAAAACACTTTGGGGTTGTTGTTGCATTATAAACTGGTGAAAACTCTTTTTACCAAACTTCATAATGGGATCTCGTTCATTTGTAGACTTGTTGATCATAGTAGACACGGCAAATACACCGCAAAACTCTGAATTTCTTCACCCCCACGCACTTCTAATTCTTGATGCGTCGTACAACGCTTTTTGGTAGACGACTTGCTCCCAGTGTGACGCAGGAAGGTAGTCTACCCGTAAACGTCGAGGCTGAGTAAACCGTGAAAATCAGGATATTATTAAGCGAATTATGCGGGGAGCCTTCAAGAAGCAAACAGAGTTCCAACTCAGGTCCAAACATGTTTCTAGGTTATGAATATGCTGGATTTATACATTTTTTGCGCTTTTTTTATACTGAATAAACAATAGCTGTTGCCGTCTTTACGGTAATGTACGTAGAACTAATACTCATCATGAGTATTTATTGAACTGCAGAAGGAAGGCCAAACCTAATAGAAACAGCATGGCAGACAAACCAACATTTGATGTTTATGCATCCAATGCATGAATTTAATGAGAAAAGAAGACGGCAACAATGATGCGAGCCAACAAAAACGAGATCGCACCAATTGCAAAAAAGGGTTAAAGGGTTTAACGAGCGTTAACCACTCCTGGTCATCTGCCCGAAGCCCTAAGGCCCTATGTCAGCAACAGCCAGATTCCCAGGCGGTCACCCACCCAAGTATCAATCCAGCCCAATGCTGCTTAATTGGGCACCAATGTGCACCAATTGCACAATGCAATAACAACAATATGCAAAAAATGTAATAGCAACCTGTAACTGAGCAATAAAACCAATCTTGTAACTGTAGCACTGTGTTTAATCGTAGACTATTTCCCACTAAAACTTAATGAATTGGCACACCGCCAAAGCGTACGGTGTAAAGAAAATATCGCCGAACATTAATACAATTTTTTGATGATCAGTAAGCCGTAAACAACTTTAAAAAAACACTGTTAACGTAGGATATGGGGGACAGCTCGGTACTCAGTTTGGTATACTATCAAGAAAGTCTATTTTCGATAAAGAATAGGTAAAATTTGGTATAGCAATCACTTTTTTCACTTAACAAATTTTACTGCCATCACTTATGATAAAGTAACTACACAAAACATGTGCTTGGAATGTGGAGGGGGTGGGTAGTATTCGGTAACGACCTCTGGACAAAAAACTATAGTACACTCAGTAACTTTCAAAGGTAAACCAATCAGAATTGTTTCATTTTAAGCAATGTTGAGTACAAACGACGAAGTAAACCACTTCCAGCGGTCGGAGTTTGGCTACCTGAAGCTACGTTCTTTCACATGCCAAAACCAAATAAAACATGCACAACTTGTTTTTTTTGCAATTTTTTTGGACTCATGTGGCATATCCACTGGACTATAATAAATATAACTTGACCACCACATAGAAAAATTTATTTCCGTGCGATTAGCTAGTATCAAATAATGTTACCGCTATAATTCACACCATTTTATCAGCTGGAAAACATAAAGATATATTGAAAAACATGATCTCCAGCCAATCATGTTGCATTGTTTCGTTTCCTCCGATGCACATAAGAAGTGTCTTGTGGCCCCCATACTCCATGCTCCACCATGTTCCTTTTACTAATGGTGATAGAGCGGACGTTGATGCATACAGTTGAATATTGGCTGGTAACACACATAAGTTGGCAGTTTAACACCTGGAGCGGATTTGGGGGCGAGATGTGTTAAGTGAATGGGTTGACGTGAGCCTAGACGTGGGGTGAAATTATTCAAGGGGGGGGGGGGGGGATTCCTGTGCGCCCCATGTAGTTGGGGGTCGGGAAAATTCAGAATGGAAATCTCAAACTTAAAACTAAAGGCACAGGGTCAAATAACGACTTAATAAAGATACAGGATTAATATGACTCAATCCAGATTGGGTAGTCCAAGTTAGAATTAAGAAATTGAAAGAAACGGAATAAATTCTGGAATTAAGTTAGCTTTGAATTGAAGGTACAAATTAAGCTAGGCCAGGATGTGGGTTTCACCCTTGGTGGGCCGTTTTCGAACGTTAGGGTTGGATAAGGCCTAGCTGAAGTTGGGGCAGGATGGTTGTGTTAGGGATGATTTAGGGTTACGTTAGCCAAAGGGAGAAGGAGTCGGGAAGCAGTGGATGGGAGGTGCTTATGGCTCGAAGCAAAGATGGAGGGACTACAGAAGATGGTTCATTCCTCACTTCCGGTAGTATTGTATTTGCGAAAATGTACTGATTGGGACCGTGGTATGACGTCATATTCACCAATTCCGACAAAGTAGCCCGAACAGCCAATCAGTGTGCTGCAAGGAAGCACGTGAACGGAGTTTAAAAAAATAAAATCTCTGTGCTTACGTTGCTAGCGGACGAAAAAAAGCATTTACTTTCGTAAAAAAGCAAACTATAATACACTGAGATTAGGTTTTTTTTTTTTAATGAATTTCCGTTTATCGAGCAAGCCAACAGTCTCATTTTATAGATGCGCTTTTCTGGTGTAATATTACGTAATTAACACCAGCATGGCCGTCTCCTTACTGTAGATTGTCGTCTCCTTTCCACAACATGGCCGTCTCCTTCATTTAATCCTTGGCAGGAGGGGGTTTGAATAATATCTCTGTAATGTGTGGTGCAGTGGCAACCCGGACCACTGCACTGTGACTGAGGTTGGCGCTAATGACCAAGCTGTCGACGCGCCATTAAGCCTCAATCCCCCCCCCCCTAATCCTTGGCCTCAACCGGAAGTAAGTTTGTGAAGCGCAAAATGGCCTATTGGTGCCTACTGTCCTACCGAATTATCGTTCTTCTTTGGGTCGAAGGACCCCAGAGCTTTGAAGCTTCAGTCGGGAAACTAGGCTGAAGTCGGATGGCATGCGTGCTATATGCAACAATGGAGTGATTGAATGATACTTGCTGTGTGACATGACATAGGCAGATTGTTAACGCCTTTTGACCTGCGGCGTAATTCAATAAATTTGTAACAATGATTTTCACCCAGCTAGAGTTTATGGAAATGGGAAATTTTGTTGAGTCTTTAGGCTGAAAACGCTTGCATATACTTGTGACGCAACTGGAGTAAATACATCTGCAAATCGTAGTGAAGGGCGCTACGGATTATTCTGTGAGATGCTGGAAAAAAAAATAATGGTCCGTGAACAAGGTGATCTCCTGCAACGAACAAATTTCAAAGAAACCTTTTCCTATCGTTACAGTTGATTAAAATAGACGTTTTATGCTGGCAGTGATACATGTTCTTGTTTCGTTCACTTTTCGCCGAATGACAGCGAGTTTTGCATAATATCCATTTTGAATCCTAATTATGCTTTACGTGGAGATGAAAAGGTCTTCGAACCTCCAGTTTCTATTTTGCAAACGGCGAATTAAATTAGGCTCTCCTCTCTTCAGTTTTCACTCGTGTTTTCGAAACCGTGTCATTGTTCAGAATCAATGATCGGTGAAAATGCAGAAAATTTCATGCGTCAAATTATTATTCATTGTAAATCGAGATGGAAACGCTCTAAGCCTTCACAGTAATTAAGGACCCCCTTTCCTCGAGAAGCCATTAGGCGTTGTCAGGAATACGGCGTACATATTAGATCGTAATTAGGTATCGTTAGTCAGCAAATTTAACGGTGAAGTAAACTGAATGCTAGGTTGATGCCTTAGTTGGTGACGAAACAGATGAACATTATTTCCGTTTGGTTTCATAGTTGAGCTCACTTCGCTCCGCTCTACCCCTAATTTACATGTTTGTTTGTTTTTATTTTTTTTATCTAGGCTTTGCATTAATTGTATGTGCTACGGTTGGTTTTAACAACCTGTTATGCAAGGACTTTAATGGGTTGATGGTTTACGTGTGTTTTTTGTTAACAAAATGAAATAGTGTACGCGCTAAGATGAAAGGGCGCGTTTACGCAGCAACTCGCCTTTGCATTCTCGCAGTTAGAACTCAATTGCGATGGCAAAGGTGACATTGCCATGATAACAACGCTAAATGGATTAGCTAATTCCGACATCGTTTGAGTAAATACTTGCAGTCTTATAATCCGTGCCAGTAATATAAAGAATTCCTCATGACGAAACAATTTTCCCAAACGCTTTTGAACTCACGTTATTAGCTGTTTTCGTTGCGAGGCGGCAGACACAAAACCGCCGCCATGTTGGAATTTGAGGTGATTTCTAGCTTCTAGCTGCGAGAATGCGAACGCGAGTGGTTGCATAAACGTGCCTTAAGGGCGGGTTTACGCAACGACAATTTTCTCTAGCATTTACTTGGTTAATACTGAATCTGCTGGCTGCTTCTCGTCTTTACCGAACATGCGGCTTTCGAGTTGTCTATCCGTAGTAGCGATAACGGGGTCGCAGATCTTCTCCTCGTGCCTTACGACAAGACGTGCGATGCGTGCAACAAGACAGCGTCGATTTACGACAACACGAAAACAATTTTTACTGCAGTACAAGACGACGGACTGATTTCTGAATGTCGGCGTTCGATGGTTTCTCTTCGATTCGATAACTTCGAAACGGACGCCATGTTGGATTTTGAATTCCCGCTGCGAGCAGCAATTTTTTCTACCGTCGTCTGATCACTCCTAGAACCTATTTTTTTAGGGAGATTAGCATATTTTCGAAATAGCACGAAATGACTACAATGTTGTAGCAATGTTAAAAATGCACTTTGTTCTTTACCCATGTTGTTATTTTAATCCATTTATAATCCATTTAATTTAACGAATGTATTGCCACATTCGTTTAGCAGAAACTGGAAACTAGTCGCAAATAAATAACGGCTGACCAGCAAATAGCGTTTGGCGAGCGAGACGGTCTCGTTGCATAAACGTGTCCTTACGATAAAATAAACAATTAGCGACGTTGCGAAGCAATTCCCGCGTTGTTATCAAACAATAAAATGCTGCTAAGAAGCCAAAATTAAGTAAAACGCTTTAAAATCCATAAAAACGTCTGATATATCATAGCATAAGGACCCCCGCGCACATAGCGGCCAAGCCCCGCTGCCAGATCGCTGCGGCCAACGAGAATGCTTACGGTATATGTACCAACGCGCACTTGGCCGCAGCGGCCAGGCTGTCGCCGGGGCCACTGGGATCCCGGGCGGCATGCAGGTGGCCACAGGGCGACCGTAATACTTGCTCCGGATTCATTTTTCACCACGTGATCGAGAATTATCAATGAAAAACAGACCTGGCCGCGCGGCAGGTGGCCGTGTTTTTTGGCCGCCACGACCACTGTCCGCGCGACCTGGCTGCTCAGTGCGCGGGCGCCCTAAGAATAACAAAATTATTAATAAATGGACCTAAGGCAGCTTACAAACTGCGATTCAGTATAGGGTAAGGTGGCATGATAGTTAGCATGACCGTCGCATGTCCCAGGGGTCCCGGTTCGAATCCGGCCGCAGCCACGCCGGCATTTCGGGGAGAGAAAGGCCCAGTGAAGTTTCATGCTCATTTCTATTGTGGCATGTAAAAGACATTGGAATTTCCGATGAGATTTACCTAGCAAAATTGCCCCTCTCTTCTTCTGGCGCTGTGGCTAAGTGCGCAGCCGTCAAATAACAATGATAGGGAACCTGACTTCTCACCCTTCAAGACGAGAGAGCATATTTCCTCCCGGTATAGTTTCTAAGCTGCCTTACGTCCATTTTATTTATTATCTACACCATTAAAGGCGTATGATGTGCGTGGCGTGCGTGCGTGTGTGTTTGTACCTCTACTTCTCTGAAACCAAAGCACCTACAAACATGGGAGTATAGAACCGAACGAAACATAATTATATTACGGTTCGGATAGGCCTATTTTCATCGCTGTAACTTGATATTATGACCGTTAAATACGCGAAAGAACCTGAAAAATAACGTCAAAGTTTTTTTTTAACCCACAAGGTGTTCGTTCATGACGTCATAGTTTATTCACACAAACCTCCTCGAGCGAAGCGAAATGATGTGGAGAAGGATGCACGCAAAAAAATAACTTAAAAGGACGACGTATTTTGCAACATACCACATATACATCTTAAAATTGGTTGTGAATCAACTGACTTGATGCATGGAAAAAACAGACCCATAGAACTGGTTTCAAAAGGGTGTCAAACATTCGTTTTTCTGAAGCACGGAGATGCGTGGATTGAGCGGAAAAAAGTGAGCGATTTCCACGTAAACTAAACCTTTTCAATGTGTGTTCGTTATGCTCTCTCAGTTTTCATCTCTCACCATAGTATAGGATAGGTACTTCTGGAGGAAAAGACGTACAAAGGTACAACGATTGTGGACCAAATTCTTTTCGTGAAAGCCTCTAACCTTTCGGGAATGTCCATCAACAACGTTTAGGCGGCAACAGACCAACAAGGAACACGTCCGTTAATAGCTGGTTGTTCTCAGTAACAATCTGCAAACACATGCAGCTTTGCTCAAAAATTCAAAGGGTTTTAGCGAGCGTTAACCGCACCCGGTCATCTGCCCAACGAAGCCCTAAGGCCCTATGCTCAAAAATTGTTGTCGATCCAACAGACACATGTTCAAAATACAAGCGTTATAAGTATGGCCACTATTCTCCCTGGTTGGCAGTCAACGCCCCCTATCAATGCTTTTTAAAAAATTTGTTTTGAAGAAGAATATTGGTTTATTGAATCAGGCAAATCGGTAGAAAACTCTATATGTGCCCCCACCCCACAAGAGCTAATGCTCGCGTGTGGCGTGTTGGCTACCATAATAAAAATTAACTTAAAAATACAAGAATTACAAATGTCAACATATGAAACAATTGCAAAGTTTGGATGCATCGTAGACAAAAAAAAAATTACAATAATAGCAGTAGAAAATTGTTACCACAGTTATAAGCAAATGTTAAAATTTTTATTAGCTCTTTTTACTACCATTTGTATTACTATTTTAATACTATTTTAAATTACTATTTTTAATAATAGCGACTGCAAAGTTACTATTATTAGCAAATGCGGTTATTACAGTCATAAGCAATAAATGCAAAGTTAAGGTGCATCGTAGAAAAAATAACCACAACAGTAAAAATAAATTAACATGCTACAAATAATCAAAGAAAATGAAGATAACAAAAAGTGCTGAAAGTATTTTTCAGCTTCAAACTTTAAATAAATTTTCAAGGGCTACAGTGCTGACACCCAGTAGCCGCCGAAACAGGTATTTCTGGAAACAGTGAATTTCAGTAATATCTTTTATGTAGTTGGGTATGTTACTGTAAAATTTGCTTCCAAGTTAGTAGCTGCATTTATGCAGTTTTTCTTTTGTAACTTTAGGTTGAATGACAAAATTATTAGATTCACTCCTTGTATGGTATTTGGTCACAAAACGAGTTGTAGCATGCTTATTAATTCTGAGGAAGTTAATTAAGACTCTGTAAACATACAGACTGCGGATTGGCAGAATACCTAACTGTTGAAAGAGTTGGAAAGAATGATCACGCTGTTTTTTGAAAGTCATCACTCTAACAACTTTCTTTTGGAGCTTGACAACCGGATCAATAGCATTCATGTAAGTTCCACCCCAGCATGTAATCGAGTACTGAAGGTATGACTGTCCCATGGCAAAATAAAATAATTTAAGCATCTTTAAGGAAACATGCTTTCTAAGATAATACATTTTGCACAGTAGTGCACGCAGTCTATTAAGAACTGCTGCAATTTGACTCCTCCAATTTAACATTCTATCTAAGGTGACACCAAGATATCGAACTTCGTTAACATTTTGGATATATGGGCAATCACATGGTGAAGTTATCTGCATTGAACACTTGTGCATTTAAAGAAAATTTACAACTGTTTCGCTCCTCTCCTTGAGAGCAAAACTCACATAATTGCTTTTCGTTACGTTAAGGGTAAGGAGGTTTTCAATGAACCAGTCTCCAATAAATACAAGATCACGTTCAATACTAACAGAGGCTAGCTCTCTATTTTTTGTCAGCAGCAAGAAATGCAGTATGTAAAGGATAATGACCGAAAACCGAGGGCTATCTTAAACAATGCACGAGGGCGCGCAGCGCCCGAGGGTAATTGTTTAAGATTGCACGAGGTTTTCGGTTATTATCCGTTTTAAGGCCTGTTTGAGCCTCGCACAAGGTCATTGTTTAAATTACGTGCCGTTCCAAGTACCGATCCACAGTATTGTTGTTACTAACGTACTTCGCCATTGTTACCTTGCAGAAGCATTGTTACTCGGTTCCGAATGGCTTCTTCGGCCAACAAGGGAAATCAGAACTTTCCCCTTCACCCACAACGATGATTTCACATAATATAGGAAAAATAAAGACACACCCATTTTTACTGTGTGATCATTTCCCATTTTTGTTTCTACGAGTGGTTGATTTCCGTAATGGTATGCTGTTTTACAAATTCCTGCAAAAACTCGAAAAATAGCCTAACAAGTTTTTTGTTTTTTTTTTAGTTTTTTTTTTACCTCGAAAATTTTTGGGAACTGAAAGGGCCCAAAAAAATTATCATTATCCTTCAGCCATTCGATGCCAGCCACGGTGGTAGGAGAAACTACCATCCTCCTCCTGGAGTTATGGGATCTATTCGGGTGTATTACACAAGTTTAATAAATATTCATTTTAATTTTAAAACCTCTTGACTCTTTGGTTGTTAACTGTTAGTTTCTAATTAAAGAGTACTGCAATAGATCACTTCTACCAATAAATAATGTTGCGTATAAGCCTGAGAATTTGGAGAATTTGGAATCAAAAGATATATTTCATGCATAGGAAAGTGTTTTTGCATTCTTTTACTTTTTGGTTATTTTGTTATACGAAATCGTACGAATTGCATCATTAATCAAAAGATATATTTCATGCATAGGAAAGTGTT